>MU404232.1:0-38962 GCA_022695795.1 Biscogniauxia marginata
ATTAATTAAATTTAAATAATTTTTTAAGAAAGCTTAGCTAGTTACTAGTTTTTCACTAGTTATTAACTAATTAGTAACTAAATCACAACCTTGCTAACTATTAATATCGATATATTAGAGTTATTTACGAATTTATGGGAAGGCACGGACCACTCTTGAGAATTTAGCCTTAGCCTAGATTTCGTCATCCTTAGATTCCTGAATCAACCATCCTTCCCACAACCTCTTTTTCTTTCGTTTGGTTTCTCAGCCAGACAAATTCGATAATAAGTTATATTAATAAAGTTATTAAGCGGTTATAATAAACTAAACGGGATTTATATAGTAATATTTCGAATTTTATTTATTAATAAAAGATCTTTATTATTATAAATTAATTAAATAACTTATTATATTTTAAGTAAAATAAGGTAGAAATACTTTTTAAAAAGCTATTATCAGATTTAATTATTAACTTAGATATAATGTTAAGAAAAGACATGATTCGAATTAATTTTATTTTATATTTATAACTCGATTAATTAATTATTAATTAATTATAACTAATTTAATTTAATTAATATTAATCGTTTTTATTATTCGATTAATATATTAAATATAAACTTTTTTTTGAAAAACTTTTAAAGGAAAACCTATAAAAATATATTAATAATGTGTTAATTTTTAAGAATTAATAAAAGGGTTTTAATAAAAGTTAAAAAGATATTCGATTTTAGTCGATTTTTAAAACTAGCTTAAGAGGAAATATTTAAATTTGATATTATAGGTTTTTTTTTAATATTCGAAGGAATTAAGTTAAATTTTAAAATAGGTTAAAAAAAGATTTCCTTTATAAATTTATAAGTTTAATATTGGTTTAACGTTAAAAATTAATAATTTCGAGCGTTATAAAAGTAAAATTATTATAGATTATATCGGTAAAGCGATGAAATTATCTTATTAAGTTTTAAATGATTAATTAAATAAGCTACAAAAGCGGCTTTATAAATATATATATAAGCTTAAAAACGAAAAAGATAAACGTTTTTAAAATTAAGTTATAAATCGGTTCGTAATTTAAAAATTCTTTAATAAATTAAAGGAATTTTTAGATATATATACTTTTTAAAATATTATTAAAATTGTTTTAACGTGTGTTTTTTAATCGAATTAAAGGATTTAAAAAAGTAGTTCTTATTATAACTAATGAAAATGTTATTTAGGAGTTAAGGTTTACATTAAAGAAGTTTCGCGAAAAGGTATTTTTATTACGATTAACTTTAAAACTAAAAATGAGTTTTTTTTTATTTTTTTAATAAAAAATATTTATATCTTATAAGTATATATATTTAACCGGGAATATTAAGGTATTAAAAATAAAAGACTTTAAAATAAAGATATTAAAATTAAAATTAATAGAATTTTAATTTTTAGAATTTAAATTAGGGTTATTAAAGATGAAAGTATTAAAATTAATAATACTAAGTTTTTCCTTTTTCGTTATTAACTTTAGTTTTAACGTTAAATTAATACGTTTAAAATTCTCTTAATAATTTTAATTTACAAAGAAGTGTTTAATAAAATAATAAACAAAAGAAAACAAGATTTATTTGTTATAATTATAAGATTAAAAAATATATTATCTTGAAATATAAAAAAATGTTATATTTTAATTATAACTAAAAAGCCTTTTTTAACGAATTTATAAGCAAATTTGCTAAATCGAATTATGAAAATAAATAAATAATTATAATTATAAATTTAAAACTAAAAATAAAACTTAGTTAATTAATTAGTAAATATAAACTAAGTTATAATTAAAAATACCTTAAAACTAATTAGTATTTTAAGATTTTATTTTTTAAAAAAATGAATAAAAGTTAAATACTATTTTTCGCTATTTTTATAGTAATAAAAAGACGACGACGAAATAAAACAGGGTCGACTAATGAAATGTTTAAAATAAAATATTTTAATAATAACGTTTTAAGATTAATTAAATGAATAAGTTTAATAAGAACTTTTAAAAAGAATTTAATTACTTTAAAAAAAACCAAAAAATAAAACGTTAAAAAAACGATTTAAACTTTTAAGACGTTTAAAAACCTTAATTCCAAGGTTATTACACTCGGGGCCGTTAAAATTAAAAGAATTAAAAAAAAAACCTCGAAATGATAATTAATATTACGATAACCGGCTTTTCTTTATTCTCGTTAAGTGATAAATTTAAAAAAATTTTTAATAATAACTTATAACGAATTAGAAAATCGTCTCGAAGATGTTAAAATAAAATTAAAAAAGATTATAAAGAATTCGAAAAAATATAAAGATAATATAATGCTTATTTAAGCTTTTAAAAATAATATAAATTAGAAAATTAATATTAAAAAGATTTTAAAAGTTATTTTATTCTTGTTTATTATTTAAAGTTAATTATTAAATAAATTATTAACTTTAAAAATATAACTATTAAAAGAGATAAAATTAATAATTAAAAAACAAAAATCTCGATTATCGAATATTAAAAAAAAAGTTAATAAGAATTATATTTAATTATTATTTAAATAACTTAAGTAATAGCGAAAACGGTAATAATAAATTTTCAAAATAAAGTAAAATTTAATAATAAAAAAACTTAATTAAGATATATCTTTAAAGAGATTAATAATAAAGATAATTTATATTAATAAAGATTATAAATTAAAAAAGGTAAATAATAATTCGATTTTAATTTTTTATTATATAATATTTTTATTTATTATAAAAGGGATTTTAAATATTATACGCGTTTTTGTTATTAGTTTAAGCGAGTTTTATAATATTTTATTAAAAAAGGATAATTATAATAAAATTAAGTAATAATTAATTACTAAGTTAAAAAGTTAATTTTACGCGAAATTAGTAGTATAAAATCCAAATTGATTATACGAGATATATGACCCTTAAAACTAATTATAATTAAAAAAAACGAGACATATATATATCATTATATATTAAGGAAGTTATTAAATTAAAAGACTTAAAAATGAATTTAACAAAAAATAAGAATTAAATAAACCTAATTTTAACGATATAATGAATAAAATCTTGGATATCGCAGAATTAATTATTATAATGTCGAGTAAATATTTAAATGTAAAAAATTAAACGAGAGTTTACTTTTAAAATAAACTCTTAAAAATAATAAATCCTTAAAACAAAAGAATATTATTACTTAAAAAATAAAAGTTATTTTACATAAAAAAAAGATTATTTGTTTTAATATTAATATATTAATTATTTTAAAATTATTTTAAAAGATGAATTTATATTTTATAGAATTTAATATTAAAAAGAAAAAAGAAAAAATATAAATAATAAATGTTATATATTTTATATTAGTTAAATAAAGCTTATTAATTATAAATTTATAAATTATTAATAGATTTTTATAAATTATGTTAAATAAAAAAACGAAATCGAGTTAAAAAAGAAAAAATTACCGTTTATATAAGTATTACCTTTAATAACCCTTAAAAAAAGAGGAAATATAACTTAAGATTTTTAGTTTTAAATTACTAAGTAACGATAATTTAAAAAAAAACTTTAATAGTTCCCTTAAAAAACACTTTAAATACCTCTTCGTATCTCATTTTCTTTATAAAATAAAAACGGTTATTATTAATAATTAAATATATACGTAATAAATACGAATTATTAAAAAAATTTAAGTTTAAAATTATTATTAATATATAATGATAAGAAATAAACGATATTAGCTTTAAATAACGTAAATAATAAAAAATTAACGTTTAATACTTTAAAGCATAATAAATCGTTTAAAAATAATTTAACTTATTATAACGAAAATAATATTAAAGAGATTTTAAAAAGAAAAAGGAAAAGGAAAATAAAAAACTTTATAATAATTTTAACTATTTAATAAGTTTAATATTTTAAATTTTAAAATAAATAAATAATAAATGTATTTTAAAATGTTAAGAATTTATTTTAAAATTAATTAATAAAAAATATATATACTTTTAAATTTAAAAAACCTTAAAAAACCTAAAATTATTTTACGATTTTAATAAAAAGTATTAAATAATATATTTTAACACGTAATTAATTAATAATTTATAAAAATGAAATTTGTTATTAACGAGGCGGCAGATTTTAAAGAGAAACAAATAAAAACTAAACGATTATATTATGTTAATAAACGTAATTAAATATGTTATTATTATCGAAAAAAGGGTTACATTTTATAAAATAAAATAAAATAAAATAATTATCTTTAGGATTTCGTTATAAGGAACTTATTTTTAATATTTATTAAAAAAATAACATAAAAAAAGTTATTATAAAATTTAAACTTATTAATTTTATAATTATTAAATCTTAATAGTCGATATATAATTAAAAGAAAGTTTTTAATATTATTATTTAAGGAGATTATAAGGTATTTTTTTAAAAAGACGTTATATATAAATATTAGATTATAACGACGAAGTTTATAAATTAATATCTTAACATTAAAATGGCGTAAAGGTTAACAGGATTACTTTATATATATTATTACTTTAAAAATATTAAATTCGAAAAATAGCTAGTTCGTAATAATAAATAAAAATAGATATACTTAAATTTATTAAGATATTATTTAAAATAGGAAATATCTTTTAATATGTCGGTTATTTTATTTAATAAGTTATTTAAGTTTTTATATAATTATTATTTCTCTTGTTTAGTATTTATTTTTATTGAATTTATTAAAGATTTAAGGTTTGATTTAAGCTAAAAATAAATACGACCGTTAACGAAACATCGAAATAAATTTAAGAATTAAGTAAAACTAAAAAATTAGTTATAAAGCATTAAAGAATTAAATAAAATTATATATATATTTTTATATCTTAAATAATTTATATTAAAGAGAATAAACTTAATATAAACTTTTTAATATACGTATTTAGAACTAATTAATAAAACTATTAATATAAAAAGGAAATTTGTATAAAAATAGTTTTAAAACTATTTTATTAAAATAAAGAATAAAAATAAGCTTTTAAGATAATTTATAAAGAGATATAATATAAAACAATTAAAACCCCAAATATATAATTTTAATTTTATTTAGTAGTTAATACTTTAAAGATAAGAATAAAAAGAATTTTATTTTAACTAAAAAGCTATTTAATAGATACTTCGATAATTAATACGTTAATTAAAGATATAAATATTAATATATATATAGTTTTTAAATTTTTCGATATAAAAACGAGATATAATATAAACAAACATGAGACTTTTAAAGTTATAAAATGCTTTATAGAATATAAATAATTAATAATACCGTTTTTTTAATTATATTATATATTAATTATTTAAATTTTCTGAAAACTTTAAATAAAGATGTTTAAATTTATAAGAAAATTATAACTTAGTTAAAACGACTAAGTAAATATTAATTTATTATATAATATCGATTAAATATATTAAAAATTATAAATAAATTCTTTCGATTAATTAAATTAACTTATGAATTTTTGATAAAAAAGAATTCGAAAAAGCTTTTATTTATATTATTAAATTATAAAACGATTTAAAAATTTATTGAATTAGATTTTAAGAGGTCGACTTATATGAAATTAGATTAATTAAATTAAAATGTAATACTTCTTTTTTTAGTTAAAAATTATAAAGGGTTATTATATAAAAATATAATTTAGTTTTTAATTATTTTAAGGTAAAAAGCGAAAAATAATTTAAAAACTAGTAAAATATTAATTAATTAACAAAAAATTCTATTAATTTAAACGAGATAAAGAATTAATTAAATATTTATTAATACTAGAGGTTTTAAAACCTTTATATTAGATATATAATAAATATAGTTATTTCGTAATTATTATTACCTTTTAGAATTTAATAAGGAAATTTTAGTAGTTAACTTAATATAAAGATATAATTAAATATATAAAAAAATATTGAATTTACGTAAAAATAAATAATAAGATTTTATTAAATTAATTTATTCGTTTTCGTTATATTAAAAATTAGTCGATATTAAATTCTAAAATTATAAAGAATTTTAATTATTATTTTAAGATATTTTACTTAAATATATATTAATAATATTAAATTATTTCGATATCGTGTTATTAAGGATTTTTTCGTTTAATAAGAAACGCGAATTATTTACGGACTAGTAAATTTATTATAAAGCTATAAGTTAACAAAACGAATAATAAAATTAATTAAAAAAATAGGCATTATAAAATAGGTTTAAAAGGTTAAATCGATAATTAGGAGTTATTATAAATAAAGTACTAAAAATTAATATGCGTTTAATAAGAGATTATTAGTTTTTACTTATAAAGATTTTATATAGATAGAAATTTAAAACTATATTACCGATGTTAAAAGATATTAACCTGGAAATTCTAATTAACGAACTTAAAAGGGGAAATAAATTAAATATTAAAAAAGAGGAAAATTAAGAAAAAATAAAAAGTTATTTAATAATAATAATATTAAAATTTAAGAAAGGATAATAAAAATATAAGGTTAACAAATAAGTATAAGAATATATTTAAAATAAAAATTAAATTATTAAAAAGTATTAAAAAATAAACCAGTTAAAAAGAAAAATAATAAAATAAAATCGAGAAAATTAAGGTTATTATAATAAAAACTTTAAGAAATCGTAAGTATTACTTTAAATATATAAATTTAAATATAAGATTTAATATATTCGGAAAAGGCGCCGAGGAAAATATATATTAAAAATCTTAAGTTATACCTCGTAAAAAAAATCGAATTTGTTATTAACTTTAAAGGATTTTAAAAAGGTGTTTTTAAAGACCTAAAATTTCACGGGAGAGATTTAAGAACTTAAAGATTCGCGTGTATTAAATTTATAATCTCGAATTTTAATTTTTTTAATTTAATAAAAAGCTTTTACCTTTTTAAGCTTAAAATTATTATTTATAGGTAAAACGAATAATAATATATAAATTTAAGCAATTTACTTATTTTATAATTATTTTTTATTAATCCTGAATACTGAGTAATATTATAATAAAAAAGGTATTAAAATATTTTTTTATAAATATAAGTATAAAAAAATAAAAAAGAATTTAATTATATGTTTAAGAAAAAGGAAAAAAAGAACCGTTATAACGAATTTAAGCTTTGATAAGTATATTTACTTATAAAAAACCTTTAACTTATTTATTTACTTTTTTTATATATTAATTATTAATATCCTTATTATTATTAAATATTTATATCATTATAATAAATAAATATATAACAATTTTAAAGTAATAAATATATTTAAGGTATTATTTTGATTTATTTAATACTTTTAATTTTATAATTAAAGAAAGTTTTATTAATACTTTGATTTAAGGGAGTATATATAATTATAAGCATTCTTATAAGTAATACTTTTATTTTATTTTAAGGAATTCACTATTAAGAATATCTTGCTTATAAATAACTTATTTTATTAATAATAAATTTATTTTATATTTTTATTAATTTTATATTTTTACTATTTTTATATTTTTATATTTAATAATTAATTATAACTAAATTACTTAATAATAAACCTCTTTAAATAAGTAAACTACCTATTAATTTTAAAATATAAAAAGAACTAAATATAAGTAATAATTAAAATGAAAATATTTTTATACTTAATAAAGACGTAATCGATTTTAAGGTATAAGGAGATATAAATATAATTAATTATTATTTTAATAATTATGTTAAGCTTACCGACGAAACTACTAATAATAACGATTTTTTAAAAGACGACGATAATAAAATGTTAAATAATAATTCTTAAGATAACAATTTTTAAGACGATTATAAAGAAGGGGAAAAAAAATATATTGCGGCGAATAAAAAGTATTTTTAAAAAGTAGAGGGAATTATAAGTTTAAATTATGTTATTTTAAAAAAGACTTTAATAACGATAATATTTACATTTTTCGACGATAAAAGAGAAGTAGATATATAAGTAAAATAGAATTATTTAGTTACTTATCACCAGGGTTGTAATTAAGTTAATAACTTGCCAAGACTAGTTTTTTAAACCTTTAACTAAAACTAGTGCAAGTTAGTCACTAACTTGACTTAAACTAGTCCTAGTTAGTTAAAAGCTTGACTTAAACTAACTTACATAAGTCAAGTTAGTAACTTAAAAAAAACTAGTAACTTGCTAAGCTTTTCAAAAAATTATTTATAATATGATTAATTAACTTATAATTAACTTATATTACGCTATAAATTTAAAAAATAAATTTATTTTTGTTTTAAAAAGTAATAATAAAAATTATTTTATTTATAAATATTTAAATAATTAACGTATTATACAAGCGAGTAAACAAAACAAGCTCGCGGACGAAATTTCATAGTTATTACACTTTTAATTATTAAAAATCATTTACGCCGCATCGAAATTAATTAATAATTATTATTATTCGAACTGTCTTATTTAGCTTTATACTTTAAAAACTAAATACTTTTTTTATATTAAATATTCGGTTTTTTAAAGCGTAATTTATATTACTTAATTCATTATATTTTTCGAGTTAAAACCCCTTAAAATTAAAACAAAAAATAAATAACAAATAAAATTAATTATAATTTCTCGAAATTTAAATTACTAAATACCTCTTTATTTATTATGTTATTAAATATATTTTTATTCGCTATATAAATACACGTATTATAACTAAATTAGTTATATATATTATATCGTTTTTATTTAGTTATTACCTTTTTTTAAGGCCCCCCTTTTTTATTATTAATTATAATATTATCTTTTTTAACTTATAAGGCTATTTCTTTTTTTATACTAAGTAATTCTTTTATTTATAATTATTTATTTATAATTTTATATTATTTATTAAAAATGTAATTTATTTCCCAAAAACGAGTAGTTTTATCTTATAATAAAGACATTTTATATATTAATATTAAAATAGTTTTTATAAACTAATTATAAGTATTTATAATACTTATAAAAAGACTTTTTAATGCTTTTTAACTTTATTTATAATATAATTAAATTATAAAGATATTTCGCAAGTTGTTATAAATATTTTAATTTCTTAAAATACCTAATTTATATTAAAATAAAAAAAGTACATATACTTTTTATATAAAAAATAATATAATAATAACCTTTTTTAAATTAAAAAGAACTAATTTAATTATATAAAATTTAGTTTATATATTTAAAATAATTATTATAATAGCGAAAACTTTTATAAAGTTAACTAAAAAGTCTTTTTTTATAATGTAAATATAATAATAATTTATTAAACCTTATAAATAATTATTATATATTTACATTAAAATATTAAAATATATAAAATTAAGAAATTAAAGTTTATATAATAATATTTTTTAGTGATAATTTTCGAAATTAATAAAATAATAACTCTTATAACTATTTAAAATTAAAAAATGCGTAATTTTTTTCGTTTTCTTTTTCGTGTATTTATAAAAATGTTTTATAAAGTCTATATTAAGCTTATTTATAATTTAGTTATTATTTAACATCGTAATTTTGCTTGTTAATAGTAATAAATTATCGCGATATTACAAAGCGAGATTTTTTTTTTGTTAAAATAATATATAATAATAAAAAGTAATTAATAACATTTATAATTTATATTATTTATGTATCGCTAATTAAGCTACCGGTTTTAGGTGTGGTTATTTATTGTTTTTATGGTACGTTTTACAACCCTTTAATTAAGCCACTTTTATGTTTATACCCTTTATCACGAAATAGTATACGGATTAATAAACAGTTTAGCACTACATATTTTCCCTTTTTTCCTCGATTTCTTTTTTTCTCTTTTTTTCTCTCTTAGTTTAAAGCTATATTCATTATAACAAATCGATATTTAAATAACTTAGGTAGTCGCCTAAAACGGTTTTAATTATATACGCGTAAATAACTTCCGTTTTAATAAAAAGTCATCGCCGAGGATTTTATCGAGGTAAACTTATAAAATGTGTTTTTAAGTATGTACGAAAACACCGAAACTACTTATTTATAAGTATTTATTAAAAAAGAAAAAGCTAGTTTAAAAGAAGGACTTTTTAAGGCGCTTAATATAAAGACATATATTATATCAAAAAAGAAGAAATAAAACGAGTAAGTTTTATTAATATGTATATTATTAAGTTAAGTTAATTTTGCGGTAAATTTTACGAGATTTTAAAGGTAAACTTAAAGATATAACTTCGTACTTATAAACCGGAATTTTTTAAAGTATATTTTCGTTAAAGATTAAATCGTAATTATATTAATGTTATAAGATTTATTAAAACATATTAAAAAGTGTTAAATATAAAATACGGGTTAATATATAATTCTTAAATATTATAAAGCGTGTTATAAGTTATAAATAACGTAAATAAAGCTTTTATTATAACTTAAGATATTATATTATATTAATTATTTATTAAATATATTAATAAAGTTTTACGATTTAATTTTAAATTAATTAATTAGTTTAAGTCGAAGTCGTTATTATTTGTTTAAAACCTTAATATGCTTTTAAATTATTATTATTAAGTTTTAAATAATAAAGTTTTTATATCTAAATAATAACGATTAAACTTAATAATTATATTATTACTTATTAGCTTAATTTTATTTTAACTAAAAATATTTTTAATTTTAAAATATAAAAACGTGTTATTTAAGTTATTTTTGTTAAATTAAAGTAATTAATTTTAGCTAGGTATAATTTTTATTTTAATAAAAATTAAAACAAAAAAGGGGATTTTAAAAGTAATTAAATATAGTTTACAAGAAAAGATTAATTTTTATTATTATTTATTAGTAGCTTTATTAGTGTTAATTTTAATTAACGAAGCTTTTTATAACGAGGGTTTAATAAGCTTAAAAAATATTTATAAATTAAAATTATTATTTAGTAGCGACTATTTATCATTTAAATAAAAAAAAGAATAATTAAAACGTTATATATTTTAAAAAATAACTATTATAAATAAGTTATATAAGTATGTTATAACTCGGAATATATTTATACGTCTAAGTAAGTCGTGCGGTTATATTAACACGCTCGAGTTTTACGATATTTAGCGCGTATTAAAAGTAAAACTTAACAAGGTATTAAGTTTTAAAAAGCGTAATTAAGTTATAAGTTATGTTATTAGTAATTTATTTATATATCGACGTTATTATTTAATTAAGTTTATCGCGTATAACGTTTAAGTAATTTATTTTAATAATACATTTTTAAAAACCCTTATTTTCGTTATAATAAAAATCTCTTGTAATTTTAGCGCCTCGATTAAGCTAATTTATAAATAACTTAAATTTATTATGTTTAATTTAAAAGTTATTTTCGTTAATAATAAGCGTTTTAAGTTAAAAACCTAAATATTAATAGCGGCGTTAACCGCTAAATGTAAAACCGCCGAAAAATATAAAAAATAATAATAATTAATTAATATAATTAAAATAAAAACTTATTAAGACTTTTTTATTCGTATTATTAAGGATTTTCACGCGAATTTCCTTATAAAAGAAATTAATTAATAATTTTAAAGGATTTACTCGCAAGATATTTTAGCTTTATTAAATATTTAATATAAATTACCCGCGTAAAAAAATATCGTTTAAATCTTTTTTAAAATTTCTATTAAGGTCTTAAGAAATATAAAACTTAATTAATAACGAATTAACTTAATTAAAAATTTTTATAACTTTTATTAAATAAAAAAGTTTCGTTATTAATATCGTCTTTTCGGTGTTTTAACGTCGAAACCGGTTTTTAGTTTATATTAATTTATAAAGCGGGATTAATATTAGTTTAATTAATTAATCTTTCGAATATTTAAAACGCGGTTGAAATATATTTACTCATTTTACTTAATATTAAACGATATTAACTATTTTAAATAATATAAGTTTTTACGTGTTTTAATAATATGTAATTAAATATTTTTTATCGTTTATATGTTTATATATAAATTATTTAGTTTAATTATTATATAGCTAGAATTTCGTAAGTTATTTACTTTTTATATACGAAGTATAATACTAAGTCGTAATTATATATAGTTATTAATCGATTTAATTTTTATATTAAATAATAACTTTTTTAAAAATAAAAATATGTTTTTTATATATCTTATTAACAAGATTTTATAAGTAATTAATTAAGTTTAAATTTCGGTTTATTTTTCAAATTAAAGTATTTTTTTCGCTTTATTTTATATAAATATTAAAAATAATTCGTTTTTTATTTATATTTTTTAATAAGTTTATTTATAATAACCTCGATTTCTTATTAAATCTTTAATTAATTTAAAAAGTTATTAGTTAGTTTTCACGTTAGTTTTAAATATTTTAACGTTATAAAGTTATTTTTTTATAGTTATATATTATTTAATAACACGATAAATAAGTAATATTTATTTTCGGGAGTTAAGTTTAATTTTATTATTTTAAACATTTTAAATTCGCTAAAATTTGATAGTTGCCGCTTAATAGCGGCTTCGTTTTATCTTTTCGAGAATTTCGATTATACCTCTTTAGTAATATAAATTAAAATATTTTTTTATAAATACTTATAATAATTAACAATATTTTAATTTATATAATCGAAATATTAAATATAAATTATAATTAAGCTCGTAATATATAACTTTATAATTACGAACGATATTTTAAACCAAAAAAAATAGTTAATTTAAAAAGTTTATTTAATATTTTTATAATAT
Organism: Biscogniauxia marginata; assembly: GCA_022695795.1. Classification (NCBI taxonomy): domain Eukaryota; kingdom Fungi; phylum Ascomycota; class Sordariomycetes; order Xylariales; family Xylariaceae; genus Biscogniauxia; species Biscogniauxia marginata. The sequence goes on from MU404232.1 coordinate 12,748, forward strand.
CCCTCTTAAAATTTTTCGAATAAACTATAATTAATAACGTTTTCGAGAACCTTTTATATACTTCGAAATACCTCGAAATTTATTAAAAAATGAGATATTAATTTAAAGGTCGACTTAAAAAAAGCGTTTTTTGGCTTTTAATAATAAGAAGAAAAAAAGCTAAAAAAACGAGGAAAACCACGAAAAAATAAAAACGTGTTTAAAACGTAAGTAATAATAAAAAAAACGAGGTAAACTTAATAAGTATAATTAAACTATAAAAAACTCAAGATATATTTTAAACGTATAATATAATTTATTTTAGTTATTATTTATATTTAAATCTTAATAATATAATATAAATTTTTACTCGAAGTAATAATATATCGATTTTTTATTTCGTATCGAAAAAAAAGATAAAGGTTTTTATTATTTATATTAATAATTAATTTTAATAAAATTTAAAAAGAAAAAAAAGAAAAATTATAATAAAAACGAATGTTTTTTTTAATAATTAACTTTTATATAGTTCGTAATATAAGTTTTATTTTATTTTTTATACTTTTTTAATATAATATTAAAAGATTTCTTAATAACTAAAAAGTTTTTATTAGTTTTATTAACGAAATAACTTAATAACTAATTATAAATATAAAATTCGTCGTTAACGTTAGTTTTAATTATAAATAAAGCGATATATATAAATATTTATTTATTTAAAAAATATTATATTACTTAATTATTTAACGATTTTTATAACATTTTATATATTTTAACTTAAAACTTTTTTATAATATCGATATAATTATTATTAAAAAATTATTTATATAAATTCGTTTTAAAAGCCTAAAAAATTCTCGAGTCGCGTTTTTTAATATACTAAATTATTAAATTCTATATTTTTTAAATCGTTTATTAAATGTTAATTACGTCGCGACGAAAATAATAATTTAATTACTTATAACACACGCGAGATAATTTCTTTCTAGAAATCTTAAGGTGTTAAATCCTTTATTTTAATAATGTAGTGACACGCCGTTAAAAACAACTTAGCAAAGGCGGCGTGTACGTCCTTATTAATTAATAAAAATGTAAAACGCTTAAGCGCTTTTATTAATAAGTTTTTTTTTTAATTTAATAAAAATCTTTTTATTATAAATAATTTTAATTTTAAATAAAAAAAAGGTTATAAAAATAATTATTTATTTAAATAAGTCTTAATAAAATCTAATTTAAATTTAAATTTATTAAACGAAATCGTTTTTTCTTTATAAATTTAACAAAAAAATCTATAAGTTTTTATTTGTTTTTTATTATATAAAATTAATTATTAAACGCGTTTTTAAAGTAATAAACTTATAATTATAAAAGAGTTATTACTTAAGTAATTTTTTTTCTCGAAAAAGCTTTTTTATTAATTCCTAAAAAACTATATAAAGTTATTATTAATTAAATAGTTAAAACTTTATTTCGAATTAAAAATACGATATTATAAATTAATAGTTTATATTTATTAAAATATACTTAAAAATTATTCGTATAACTAAACTTCGCGAACGTTTTGTAAATTTCCTAAGTATATTCGTTTATTAATTATATAAGTTTATTAAAGTTAAAACGGTTTACTCGTTAAACTTCGTAAAAATAAAACGCTTTAATAATAAGGTTTTTTATAATTTAAATATTAATATTTTTATATAAATTACTAATAATAAAAAGCTTTTCGTTATAATATTTACTTATTACGTTTTTTAACGATAATAAAACTTAAAATTAAAAAAGTATAATAAGTAATTAAGTTAAAAAAAGCCATATTTTATAGGCTTTTTACTTATTATAAACCTTAAACGTACTTAAAAATATATTATAAAAAGGCTTATAAACTTAATTTAAAAATTAAAAACTTAAAATATAAAAATAACTATATTTATAGTTTTAACTTTATATATAAATATATATTATAACATATTATATAAAAAGTATTTTAATTTCGTTATTTAATAATAAAAAACTAAATATAAAAAATAAAAAATAAAACTAATTTAAATTATAATAATTATTTATATTACTTAATAAGTATAATATAAACGTTATTCGTTTTATTATTTTATTAATAACTCGTTTTTTTATTCGTTATTAACGATTAATTAATTTAATAATAATAATTATATTGTTAACTATATTTTCGCGTGATTCGCGATGTCGACTCTTTTAACGAGTAAAAAGTATTAAGAAGTATATTAAGACGTATTAATCGATATTTGTTCTTTTTATCGCTTTTAATATTTAGTTAAATTTAAGGTTTATTTAGGTTTAATAAATATATTTATATATACTTTATAATAAGTACCATAATTTTTAAAAAACCTATTTTATTATTATTATTATTAATTTTTATAATATAAAGTTAAATTTATTTTTTTTATAAATACGAATTTCGTTTCTCGATATATTTTTATCGTTATTATTTCTAGTTTTAATAATATTTATTAAAGCGATTTAATTTTTTATTTATACTTAATAAATACGACGTAAATAATATAAATAATATTTATTATTAATTTATTTTAACGATTTACTTAGTAGTTATACTTAAAATTTTATGTTCGTAATAAGGCGATTCGTTTTATTAAATATATTAAGTAATTTTTACATTTTAAAGCATTAATTTATATTTTAAAGTCTCGGTTTTATCTTTTAAACTTATTATTCTTGTCGCGTAAAATTTAAATTTTTGGCGGCTCGCTTATTTTTTGCTTTATTATTTAAAAATCGACTTCGGGGTCGAGATTAAGTAGTGTAAATAACCAATTTTCCTTTTCGGGAGGGCATAACCTCGACGGCGCCGATAAACTCTTGTCACGTAAAAAACGAAATTACCTCAATTTTAAATAATCTTTTTATTTAAACTAAATTATAATAAAAAAGTTAAAAATTGTTTAAATAAATATTTCTTTTACGAATAATTTAATTATATAATATATATTTAATTTCGCTTTAGTCGTACGCGTAAAATTAAAAAAAGGGAAAATATATACAAAAAATTAAAAATATAAAATAAGTTTTATTTAACTTTATTAAATTATTAAGACGATATATATATTTAATTAAATTATATAAATAATCTCGTGTAACCTTAATATATAAATAATTATATTACGTATTAATTTTAACTTTGTTATTTTAAATATTAATATTTAAAGTTTTCGATTTATATTTATATTTATATTTCGTTTTAAACGTTTTTAAAATCATATTATCGCTTTTATTAACTTTTTAATTTTAATGTATTTATTATTTTATATCGACTAAAAATTTATTTAAATTACTAATTGACTTTTTTAACTTCTTATTAATTCGCTAAATTTACTTTATTAACTTCTCGAGTTTAATTAAAATAAAGGTTTATAAATTAATAAAACGATTAATTTTATTTAATAAATAATATTACGATTAAATAAATAATATTTTAAGTTTTAATTAATTAATTATATAATTATAAGTTTAACTTATAAGAAATCCGTTTTCGCGAAAATTTAATTATTATTTAAGTATCTCGTTACGAATAAGTTTAAATTAAACTAAAAAAAGTATATTAAAAATTAAAAAGGTTATTAAACGAACGTGTTTCTTAAAGCCGGGAAGTTCGTTTAATATATTAAATAAATAAAATATTTTTAGTTATTTAATAAACTAGGAAATATATTAAGCTAGAAACGCGAGTCGTTAATATTATATATTTAAATAAATAAATAATTATTTATTTTATAACGCGTATACATTTAACTTAAGTCGATAAATAAAATTTTTTATATATTTTTTTATAAAGCTTTTTTATCGCTTTAGCCGTTTTATATTTAAAATTATATTTTTAATTATTATAATTTATTTATTTAATCGAGAAAATCGAGTTCGTATTCGCGTTTATTATTATTTTTTATTTAAACTTTAACTTTTTTCTCGTCCTTATAACGAAAATACTTATAAAAGTTTAATTAATTTTTATAATTAAAATGTTTTTTATATTACTTTTCTTATTTTTATATTTACTTATTAAAATTATTTTTTATTATATATTTAATTACTTTTTATATTAATAAATATTAATATTTCTCTTTTTATAAAGTATAATTAAAGTTTAAGTTAAAAACTAAATATATTATTAATAAATATAACATTATAAATCCTACCGGGCGGCAATGCGATACTATTTTTAATTATATTTATATTTCTTTTTATTAATAACTATTTTAAAATTTAACTTGTCAAGTTTAATATCTTTAATAACTTATTTAATAAGAATATTATTATTATTTAATAAATATAAACTTATTTTTAATTAACTTCCGCTTTTTTCTTTTTCTTTTTTTATATTTTTAATTTATTATATTAAACGCTTATTAAAAATATAAACGATATATAAATTAAACCTTTAATATATATATTTACTTTAATATTATTAATAATAACACGTTTTTAAATCGTTTTTAAAATGTTAACGATAATTTTTATATTTCAAATACGTGTTTAATTATAATTACGTTTATTACTCGTACGAACGGTAATAACATTATAATAAAAATAATAACGACGGCGATAAGTACCTTAAAAACGTCTTCGGCGGTGATAATTTCTAGTTAAATAGTCGTTAATTTCGCTATTATAACACTTTTGTAAACTTTAAACTCAATCGCGCTCGGTATAAAAATAAAATTTATTATTAAAATAATTATTAATATGCAGTCGCCGACAACTATAACGAATTTAATAATTATAAATTTAACTAGTTTTATTAAATCGATAACTTTCTCGCTTTTTACTTCTTTTTTTCGACTTTATTATTTAACTTCTTAATTTAAATAAACTCGATATAAATAATTATATTAATTAAGATTATTATTTTAATTTTTATCGTTATAATCGTTATAATAAGTATAATTATAGCTTTATATATAACTTAAAACACTTAAATGCGAAAAGTTAAATAACATATTATTTATTTATTTTTTATTACGATTCGTTTTTATTAAACGAGAAATTTAAAAAAATAAAATATATATATTAACGTTTATTTATAAATAATAATTATATATAATTAATATAAATTTTTTTAAGTTTATATAATTTAAAAGTTATTTTTTTTAATTATATTATTATTTTTTAATTGTATTATTATTTTTTAATTAATAATTATATTATAATAAATACGGCTTAATTTAATTTCGTATAAAGCATGTTTTATTTTTTATTAATTTATTTTTTCTCTTTTTTTTTCCTTTTTTGCTATTTTTAGTCGCGAAATCTTTTAATTTCGTTTTTGCCGTTTAATAAATCTCGGTATTATTATCGCGAATATCTTATCGAAAGAGCTAACCTCGATTATAAAACTTATATAATTTAATATTTAAAAGCGAATTTTAACTCCGCCGAAAACTATTAAAGCTTTATTAATATAAAACGACATAATTTCTCGTGTTTTAATTATATTAAAACCGCTAATAAACTTTTTACGAGTATTTAAAAGTTTTGTTTTAATTAAGCGGTCGAGCTTATTTAAAAAGATACTTTTAATAACTTTAATATAATTTTAAATTGATTCGCGATACTCGATATAATACTTTTTTATTTCGTTATATTATGCCGAAAAAAACAACGAGAAAAAGAAAATAATATTAAAAGTTATTAAGTTTTATTAAACGTTTAATTTTTATTAATAATAATTAATAAGTTTATAAAATAAGTAATTAAACATATTAAAAAGGTAAATAAACGTTTATAATATTACTTTTTAATATATTTAAAATATAAGTTAATTACTAAATAAGGAGTTTATAAATTTAAATAATACGATCGAAATAAGTAATTTAATTTAATATATAATATTTGCTAAGTTAAAAAAGTAATAAATAACTTATTTAAATTAATAATAATTATACGTGCTTTTTTCGAATATTTATAACTTTTTTAATTTCTCTTTATTAACTAAAAAAAAAGCTTTTAAATAAAGTTATTAATTTGCCGTATTTATTACGTTATTTATATAAAAAAGAATTTACCGCGAAAAAGAAGTAATTATTTATATATTAAAAAAGAGGGAAGTAATTTCGCTTTTAAAATAAAATTAATTTCGTTTTAATAAAAAAGTTTAATATATATTTACGATTTAGTCGAAAAGCGAGAATTATAAGTTATTTTTATATATTAAAAAGTAAACGTTTATATTATAATTTTTTTAAATCGATTTATTTTTTTAAATAGCGTATTACGTTTTTTATAAGTTTTAATATATTTAACTTTCTTAATATAAGTAATATTTAAAGATTAATATATTATAAAAATAATAATAATAAACGTAAAAGCTTAATTATATTTAAAAATCGTTAAAAATTTTTTTTTTTATAATTTATAACGAGAATTAGTTTTTAAGTTATAAATTATAATAAATATATTTTAAAAAGTCGATACTCGTTTTATTATTAAATTATATTTATTTAAATATTATTTAGTATTACTTAAAATTAATAATTACTTATTAATTTTATTAATATTATAATTTATTTTTTTACCGCTTAATTAAAAAGTAAAAATTATTATAGTTATATATAATTTTAATTACTTAAAAAGCGACTTATTATAATCGTGTTATTATTAAACACTTTTTTATCCGCCGACAAATTAATATTTAAATATAAATTTATTTTTTTATTAGTAACCTCTTTTTAATATATTTAGTTGATATATTAAGTATTCGGCGTTTTATAATAATATATTCCTTATTTTCTCGTAAATAAGAGTGAAAAGCTCGCTTATTTATTTTATAAAAAATATGTTTGTTTATTAAGTTATAACGATATTACGAGTTAATTTATATATTTTAAGCGTTATTAAAAAATAAAAACTATAAATATTAGTTCTTTTTATTTAATTAAAAGAAACTTAAAATGATAATTTAGGCGTTTTCGGCACTTAGTTCGCGTGTAAATATTATTTTATATAAGCTTATTAAAATTATATATTAAAGTTTAAAAATTAAGAAATCGAAATTAAAGCCTTAAAAATTAAAAGCTAAATTATTCTTATCGAGTTATAAAGTATAAATATAATATTATTTTATTCGAAAAAAGTCGAGAGGTAAATAATATGTTTTTAAGTTTTTAAGAAGCTTTATATTAAGGTTTTTAGTTTTTAAATTATTTTTAGTTATTAACTTAATTAATAACTAATAACGAAGCGGTTAAGTTTTATTAAACGTTATATTTAACGATATAATTAAGCAAAATAAAAATAAAATATTTATTTATTTTTTGCCGCTTTAAAGTAAAATATATATATTTTTTAGTTTCTTAAAAATTAAAAAGAAAAACCGTAACTAATTTATTTATATTTAGTTAATAATATATAACCGTTTTATAAAATATATTATTATTATTATTATATAATAAGGTTTTATAAAGCTATTTATTAAAAAATCTAAAACCTTAATTAAATAAAAACCGCGATAACGAAATTAATTTTTTATTTTCGTTATAATAATAATTTTATTCGAAATAATTCGATAAACGCGTATAACGATAACCCCTTTATTATTTTATATATAACCGTTATAACGTTATATTTATATTTTATCGATATAAAGCTTATATATTAACTCGAAAGCCGTTAAAAATACATTTTTGCATATTATGACTTATATTTAACGTAACCTTATCAAATCTTTAAGTCCCTTCCCCTTTTTTTATCCTTTTAAAATATTATAAGCGTATTAACGTTTTATGATAAGTTACTAATAATATTACTATTTAACAAATATCGACGCCTTTATAACTTATATATATTTATTTAATATTTATTATATTAAAAACTAAAAATAAATAAGTTAAAAATAATAACTATTTAAATTAATATACCTTTATTATATAAATAAAAGCGAATATTCTTTAAATTTTTAATAGTTTCTTTAAAACGGACGATTTAATAACTTTAAAAAGGTATAATATTAATTTTTATTTATTAATACTTATAAAAAAACGCTAAATATAATATAATAAATTATCGATATACTAAAATAATACTTACTTTAATAAACTTAATAAGTATAAAACTTAAAAGGGTTATATTTAATACGTTATAACTATAAAGCTTTTTTATTAAATAAAAAACGCTTCGATTTTTTATTTAACGATATAATATAACAAAAAAAATAGTTTTAATTAATAATAATTTATTTTATATTTCGAGAGCTTAATATAATCACGTTAATAATATATATTATCGATATATATTTTTATAACGTTATATTATTATTATTATTTATTTATTTATTTAAAGTTAATTAAACCAATTTTTATAATAAACTTTGAAATATATAAAATATATAAAATGAAAAACTTAGTTTTTATTAATTAACTTTAAATTATATTTATATAATAATATAATAATAAAAACCTTAATAATTATAATTAAAAATGTTTTTAAAGTTAAATTAATTAAAATTTTATTATTATTAATTTAATTTAATTTAACTAGGTTTTCAATTAAATATTAATAAACATTATAAACATTATTTAAATAAATAAAATTATTAAATATTAATAAATTAATAAATATAATTAATAATATTTACTTTTTAATAAAATAAATAAATATTAATTTATAATTTTATTTTATTTTTAAAATTAATTAATATATTTCGAGTAAATATAAAAAGTACTTTAAAATTTAATATAATTTAATAAATATTTAAATATATTTTTAATAATATAAATATAAATTTATAACTTAAATCCCTTTAGTTACCTTTAATATTAATTATAACATTTTTACTAAATATTAAAAACTATAATATAAAATTTACATTATTTTTTTTTGGAAATTTAATAAATAATATATTATTAACTTTATATATTTATTATTTCGTTTTAAATAACTAATTCTCATTTTTATAAATCCCTTTTTTAACTTTTTTTTAGCGTTATCGCATTATACCTTCGTATATAGTCGTAACATCCAGGTAAAACTTAACTTTATAATTCTTTTTGTCGTCGTAATATATATATAAATATATATATACTCGTAAGTTATTTTATTAATTATATAATTTACGGCAAAATAAATAAACGAAAATGTACGGAAATTAATTATAAAAACTAAAACGTATATTAGTAAAAGCTTTTAAATAATAAGGGATTATAATATATTAACTTGTGCTTATTTAAATACTCTCGACGTTTTTAACCTAGTTTCGCATATTTAAATTAATCGCATTTAAACGGCTTTTATAGTTAAATAATATCTAAGTAATATCTTTTTAATTATTTAAATCTAGGCGATAATAAAATATTTATATCGTCGAAAACGGAGTTAATTTAAGTATTAAATTTATCGAATTAAGAATATTCTATATTAAAAATTATATTTTATCTAGAATTTTTACCGATAAACTTAGTTGATATAATTAAAAATAAATATACGACGGGAAAATTTATATAATTATAATTAAACAAATAACTATTAGTATTATTATAAATATAATACTTATAACTTAAATTAAAATTAGTCGGTTTAAAAGACATTTACAAGATGTATTTAACTAAAAGACTAATAATACTAATTAATATATATTAATTAATTACATTTATAATAAAATCTATTTTAATAAATCTTTACCCCCTATTTTTACCCCCCCCCTTTTTAAAGCGGTATATATAACATTTTTGGTTATATAAACGACATTTAATACCTTTAAACAGGGAAAACATTAAAAAACATTAAAAATATTAACGAAAAACGTAAAAAAAACTTTTAATTGAAAATTAAAAGAATATTGTTATTTTAATTTAATTAAATACGATTTTATTTATTTTAATAAAAAAGGAACTATATATATAAATTTAATATAAATAAATAATTTTTAAATGAAGTTTTCATTATTATTTTAATAATATATAAAATAATAAAATATAAAAACGTTAAAAATAATATAATATTTTAAAAGCTTTAATAAGATTTATATAAAAACATTTTTAATAATAATAATTAAACCGGCGAATTTTTTTTAATTTATATATAACATTAAAACGTAATAATTAAGTTTTATTAAATTAATTACAAAATAAGTCGAAAACACGATTAATATATATACAAATATTTAATAAAGTTATTAAAATAACAATATAAATAATATTATTAATATAAAAAATATTTTAAACATTATAATATATTTATATTTAAAGCTTTTTTAATAAAAATACTATTAAAATGAATTTAATTATAAGCCTTTATAAAGCTTTAATAATTAAATTATGGCCTTTTTTTATTAAAGTCGTAAAAATAAATTTATTATACGACCCTCCTTTTTAAATTAATAAAGATATAACGTATAATAATTCTTATAAATTTAATAATATAACTTAATTTATTAAACCGAAAATAACCCCGGTAAATTTTATTTATTATATAAAATAAAAAATATTATTAATAATTAAATAACATTTCGACATATTATATAATAATATATTTAAATAAATTATAAGAAAATAAAACTAAATTAAATTAAATCGCTTTTTCTAAGTTTAAATCGTTAAATAAATATATAACGTTATATAAAAAAGTCGCGAAATAAACTATTTTAAACTTTAAAAACTTTTTTATTTTTATTTAACTTATTTAAATATTTATTAAATAATATATTAAATATAATATTAAGCTTTTAAAAATAATATGTTAATTAAAATAATAATAATTATAATAATTATTAAAATATATAAAATCTTAAAAAATAAAAAATAAAAAATAAAACTTTGTTTACAAGTAACAAAAATAATAAGCTTTTTATATTTATATATTTTAATTAAATAAACCGAAAAATTAAAATTAATAAATAAATAAATCTCTTTTCGAAATATAAATAATAAAAACTTTTAACTTGTTTTTCAAGCAAGTTAAATTTTAAATAAATTACATTTTACCGTTTATTAATAAAAAACGAGATATAACGACTTTATAAAGTAATTAATTTTATTAATATAATAAAAAAAAGCTTTAAACCATTTTATAAAAAATAAAAAATAAAAAAAACTTAAAAACGTTTATTAAAAATCAAGTTAAATATAAAGATATTTAGTTATTTATTAAGTTTAAAAAGTTTTTTTTTTTATTTAAACCGTAGGTCTTTATATTAATAAATAAGTATAAATTATAAAAATAAAAATAAACCTTTTTAAAATTACAACTTTATAATAAAACTAACGAGAGTTATTTTTTTTAAAAAAAATAAACTTTTTATTAAATATTAATTATATAACAATTAAATTACTTTATAAAAAATATAAATTAATATAAAATAAAATATTATTATTATTTAATTTTTATATATTAATTAAAAATAAAAGATTTTTTATATTATATAAAACTTTAACTTTATAAAAACACTTTAAACGTTTTACGCGTTATAAATACGCTTAATAAGTTATTAATTTTATATATAATTTAAATAGATAAATAAATAAATTCTGTTTTTTAAATATAAATGAAATTATTATTATTTTCCCTCTTTATAAGGAATTTATAAGTAAATTTTAATATTAATAATATAACTTTGTATATTAATATAAATTAAATTAAGTGATTTTTAATATATAAAAAAGATAGTTTATTAATTCGAAATATATATTTATCTTATTTTTAAATTTATTTATAAACTAACGAAAAAAAACCTTAATAATTATAAATATAATATATATTATCTTTATATTTATTAATTAATTTATATTAATTAATCCAAAACATTTTTTTAAAACTTTATTATATTAAATAGCCTTTTTATAAATTAATAATAATATTACTTTATAAAAAAGTAAAAAAACGGTTATATTTAATCTTTATAATTAACTATATTATATTATATTATATAATAATATTAATTTATTGAATTTTAATTTAATAAGTTATATATTTAAAAATGTTTAAAATTATTTGTAAAAATTGTAAAAATGAAGTTTATATTTATTAAATTTAAATTAATAAACTTTATTTTAATTATAATGTTTAATTATAATATTTCAAAACTAGCCTTTTTAATTAATTAATTAATTATATAAAAAATTAAGTTTTTTTATATATTTATATATTGTTACAAAGTAATATAACTATAAAAACGGTTATTTACGTGAAAAATCGTTATTTTATATAATAATTGTTATATAAAAAAACTATTATTACTTATAAAATAACCGTTATTAAAAAAAGCATTGTTTATTATTAATTTTAATACCTTTTTTTAACTTTTAATTAAAAAGTATATAATTTAAACTATGAAATTACGATTATAATCACGGGTTTTATATATTATATTTTATTATTACGTTATTAATTAATTATATATATATTAATAAATAATACGGTTTATTTAATATGTTCGAGTTAAATTTAGTCGTATTTAAAATAAACGCGATAAAACTTTTAATAAGTAATAATTATTTAATAAATAACGATTAATTTTTAAAAAGGATTCTTTTTTAAAATAACCGTTATAACTTTATACCTTTTCTTGTTATAATAATTAATATAAATTAATTATACTTTATAAAAAATGTGTTTTTAATATAATATAATATTTATAACAATATATAAATTAATTTAAAATATTAAAATAATAAATTTAAATTTTTATTACTTTTTAAAAATGAAATAACTTAATAAAGTTAATTTAATATTTTTATAACAAGGTTTATAAGTTTAAATTTATAAGGTTTTTATTTAAAAGTTATTTTATTTTATTAATAATTTATATATAATTTATAATATAATTTTTCATTTAATGTTTATAATTATTTATTAACAAAGTTTTAAATATATATATAATTAACTTAATAAATAAATAAATAACTATTTAATTATATATTAAAAGTTTAATAGTTTTTAAAAAATTATTATATAAATTAAATAGTTATATTTAATTAATTTATTATATATTAATATATATAATTAATACTTTAAAAATTTAAGTAAAAAAACAAATGTTTTTCATATTACTAACGGGTTATATATATTTCTTAAGTATTAAAACTAAGCCATAATAACGTAAGTCATAATAACGCATTTATTCGAATAACTTCATTATAATAATTATAATGTATAACTATAATGATAATAATAATAGTAATAATTATAATAAAGTCGCTATAAAAATTCAATATATACGCATATTATCTTAACGCACGACTAGTTATTTACTTATTTACTTATCGTAATCGGCAAAATTAACGTTTATAATGTTATTTAAACAAATATAAACTTATATTATTATTTTTATATTATAAGACTTTTCGAAGCGGTAATTTAACTAATAACGTATTATTTCATTTAAATAGTAACACTTAAAATTAAGTTTTAAAAGTAAATTATATAAGTATATTTTTATGTGATTTTAACTTTAACCTTTAAAATATTATAATTATAAAGGTTACCTCGCATATAATATTTCTTTAAAGGAACAAGTTTAATAAATATATTACGCTTTTTTTTTAAGTAAATATTACTTCGTAATAAAAATATATAATTAACATTTTCGTAATTCTTTATATAAACGTGATTTTTAAAATAATAATTCGAGTAATAATATAATTACAAGAAAAAATTTACTTAGCAATAAGCCGTTTCGCTATAAATCTTTAACATATAAAGGAAAAAAGGGGTAATTAATATAGTTCCGAAAGATATAACAAAAAAATCGATCGTGCTATAATATCCTTATTTTAATTCTAAAACGAGGTATATAGTTAATATTAAGTCGACTTAAAGCTAAACTCGTTAAAAATTTTTAAGTTATAACTACTAAATCGAATTTTTAAGATCTATTTGCAATTAATAAAGTAAATTAATATAAAGTTTATATAAAATATAAAAAACTTTACGTTACTTTATTTAAACATTATATATATCATATTATTAGTTACTTAACTTATAATACGTAATAATATTATAAATACCGTTAAATTATTAATTACTATTTAATTTATTAATATCGCTATAATTTAATTAGCTAATTAAATCTTTTTATTTTACTTTAAACTTTTATATTTAAAGCTAAATCCCTTAATAACCCTCGATCGGCTCCGAGATATATTTATATTAATTAGTCACGCGTAATTTATAATATTTAATTATATAAAATATTAATCTTTTTATTTCGCTATTAAAATGTTTTATTATTATAAAGTATATATATTTAATTTATATAATATTATTTATATAATATTTATTTAATTATAATTATAATTAATTAATAATTAAACTTTTTAAAAATTATTTTTAAAATATTAAATATATTAAATAATTAAATTAACTTTTAAAGATTTTTTTATATTATTATTAAAATTAAAATTATTAATTTTATAACTTTATATTTATTATAATGACAATTTTTATAAAAAAGTAAAATATATAAACAAATAAGTTTATTTTATAATTATTATAATTTTAATTATTAAATACTTTTTATTTATTATATAATTAATTTTTTAATGTTTATTATTATTATTTTAATTTATAAATTAATAAACTATTTAAATAATAAGTTATTTAATATATAAAATTTTAAAAAATCACGCACTTTTTTTATTTATATAATTAATTAAAATAATTAAATTTAAAAATAAATATATAAAAAACAAAAATTAAAATAGTTTATATATTTTGTTTTATTTTTTTATTTAATTAAATATAATTGTAATAAAAGGTTTACAACTTTTTTGATTTTATATGTTAAATTATATTTTTTTAAAAGTCGATTTTATATAAATTATTTAAATAACTTATTAATTCATAAATAACGTTATTTAAAATAATTTTATATTATATTTATATAATAAAACCAAAAAAGAATTAATTAATAATAATATTATTATAAAACGATAAAGAGTATAACGTTATATATAAATAAATTTATATTTAATTATATAATTAACTTATTCGAGTTTTTAATAATAATAATTTTTATTTTTTTTAATTAATTAAAATTTTAATATAAAAAATAAAAAGACTTATAATTAAGTTTTTTATATGTTATTTAAATATTTTAAATAATCATAATAATTAACTTATTTATTTATAAAAACGTTTTATAAAGTTTATTATATTTAAATGTTTTGTTTAATTATTAAATTATTATTAAATAAATTTTATATTATAAAAGATTTATATTTTTAATTAGTTTTAATTTTAAATAAAACTTTAATAATATTATATTAAATCGGCCGCTGTGAAAAGCGTGGCTTTAATTAGCTTATATAATATATAACAAAAACACGATTAAGTGTCTTAACGCCTTATATTTATTCGCGTCGGTATTGTTTAGCTTTATACAATGTCGCATTTATTTAAATAGCTTTTTAAAAGCTTTTTACGTCGTTATCGCGTAAATATATACCTATAAAATCATTAAAATTTTAGTGTTTTTATTTTAATACGGGGAAATTTGCGAGGTTATTAAGAATTATAAAGTTATATATAAGCCGTATATCGACTCGCGTTAAATGTAACACTTATAATTTAATTATAAATTATATAATACAAATAAATATATTATTAAAAAATACTTTTAAAAATTATTTTTGAATAAAATTATAAATTAAATAATAATAATAATTATTATTGAATATAAAAAGAATATAAAAAACGATATTAAAAATTAAAAGAAAACTTATAAAAATATATAATAAATATAAATATAAAGATTTTAATAATATTATTTATTAATTATAATTTTGAAAATAATTATTTTATTATAATAACTTTATAAAATATATATTAATAATTAAATATTATTAAAAAATAAAAAATATATAACACATTTATAAACCTTTTAAAGGTATTTAATAATAATGTTATTTATAAATTAATAAGTTATTTAAATAAATAAATTACTTAATTTTATGTAAAATTAGCTCTTTTTTTAATTATACTTTAATATATAAAAATTAAAAAATTATTATTATTATTATTATTTATATAATTATATATATTATATTTTAATATATTAAATTTATTTATAAAATATATAAATAATTAATATAATTAAATGTTTTATATAAAAATTTAAATAAATAATAAATTAAAAATAAATAATAAATTAAAAATAAATAATAAATTAAAAATAAAAAATAAATTAAAAATAAATAATAAATTAAATAGTTTAAATAAAAATTAGTTATAACGTACCACATAAGCGAGTAAACGAAACAAGCTCGCGGACGAAATTTTATAGTTATTACACTTTTAATCATTAAAAATCAATTAATAATTATTATTATTCGAATCGTTTTATTTAGCTTTATACTTTAAAAACTAAATACCTTTTTTATGTTAAGTATTTGGTTTTTTAAAACGTAATTTATATTATTTAGTTTATTACATTTTCCGAGTTAAAACTCCTTAAAATCTAAATTACTAAATACCTTTTTATTTAGTATATAAATACTATTAAATATATCTTTATTCGCTATATAAATACGCGTATTATAACTAAATTAATTATATATATTATATTGTTTCCGCTTAGTTATTACTTTTTTTAAGGCTTCCCCTTTATATTATTAATTATAATATTATCTTTTTTAACTTATAAAGTTATTTCTTTTTTTATATTAAATAATTCTTTTATTTATAACTACTTATTTTTAGTTTTACGTTACTTATTAAAAATGTAGTTTATTTCCCGAAAACGAATAATCTCATTTCGTAATAAAAACACTTTATATATTAACATTAAAATAATCTTTATAAATTAATTATAAATATTTATAATATTTATAAAAAATACTTTTTTAATACTTTTTAATTTTATTTATAATATAATTATAACTTTTTTAAAATTAAAAAAAATAATTTAATTACGCGAAATTTAATTTATATATTTAAAATAATTATTATAATAACGAAAGTTTTTATAAAGTTAATTAAAAAGTCTTTTTTTATAATATAAATATAATACCGATTTATTAAATCTTATAAGTAATTACTATATATTTACTTTAAAATATTAAAATATATGAAGTCGAAAAGTTAAAACTTAAATAATAAATAATTAAATATATAAAGTATAATAATAATTTTCGAAGTTAATAAAATGATAATTCTCGTAATTATTTAAAATTAAGAAGTACGTAGTTTTTTTTCGTTTTTTTTTCGTGTATTTATAAAAATGCTTTATAAAGTCCATATTAAGTTTATTTATAATTTAATTATTATTTAACATTATAATTTTACTTTTTAATAATAATAAGTTATCGCGATATTATAAAGCGAAATGTTTTTTTAATTAAAATAATATATAATAATAAAAAGTAATTAATAATATTTATAATTTAAATAATTATAACTTATTTTTAATTATTTTATTAAGCTTATTATAATCGTTTACGTCGTTTTATATTTATTATTATATTAATTTTAATAATTATTTTGATTATAAACTTTATTTCGTTAAAATTATATATATTTTCTTTTTAAATATTATGTTTTATAATTATATTACGTATTAATTTATATTATTTTTAATATATATTTAAGTTTTCGTAAAAAGCTTTTTAATAATCGATTCGTTTATTTAAGCGCGTTTAAAAGGTTTTTTATTATCATATAAAATTAAAGGCTTAATTTTGTTTAACGCGCCTTACGTCACGGTCGCGTAATAAAATATTTATTATCTTAATAACGTAATAAAAATAAAAAAGAATTATTTAATTATTTAAGTTAATAATACGTTAAACGATTATAGCTTTTTTATAAAATATAAATTTTCGGAAATTTAATATAATAATTAATTACGTAAATATATTTTTAAATTATCGTTATAATATAATATTAAAAACATTATAAATTTTTAATAATTAATAAAAATTAATATTTAAATAGCGTTATTTATAAGTAATAACATAATTAATTTAAGTTTTAAATAGTATTTTTAATTATTAAATTAAGTTAATTAATATTAAAAAAATCTAAAAAAATAAAAAATAAAATTATAATTATAATTTTACGCGTTTTAAAGATAATAATAAGTATATTAATCTTTAATTAAATAATATAAATTACGTTTTAAGAAATTAAATATTTAATACAAAAAAGTATTTAATTTTTAAAATATAAAGCTAAATAAGACAATTTAAATAATTTTTAATAATTAAAAATGTAATAACTATAAAATTTCGTTTATAAGCTTATTTTATTTACTCGTTTATATAATATATTAAATTACTTTAAACTTATATTACTTTTAAATATATTTAAGTATTAAATTTTTTATTTAAACGAAATTTATATTAAAATCTACGAAAAAAAGGATTATAAACGAGAATATATTAAAAAACGGTATTTAATTAAAAATTTTAATTTAAAATATAAATATAATAAATAAATAACTTTAAAAGATTTAAATGATAAAACTGAATAATTAATAGTAAATTATAAATTTAAACGCTTAATAATAAAAGAAAATTTTAGAAAATTAAAAAAAAAGTTAAATAAGTTAATAACTAAATTTTAATTTTAATTTTAATAAAAAATAAATATAAATATATTAAAATAGCTTTAAAATTTATAGTTTACTATAAATAATTATAAAATAATAAAGGCATCGTTATTTTTTTAAAAGGGCATTTTATTATATAACAAGGGTTTATAGCTTTATATATATATATAGGCTATTTTCCACTATTAACACCTAGAACTTAGTTCTTTATCATAATATAATAACATTTCTTAACACCCGCGCGCTAAGAAAGGTACGCGTTATGTAGGTACCCCACTTAATCACCATTTGTAGCGAGATCATGTGACTTGGCACCCCTCACCCGCACCTATTCTAGTTTAGATTTAGATGGTAAAGGTCTTTGTCACCCCGCCAAAATAATTCACCTATTGCAAGTCGGAGAAGGAGTATCATCACCATCACCACCACCACCTCTATCACCACCGTCGCTGCTGCGTCTAAGTCATCCACCCACCCATCATCTCGCCCTAAATTTTCGCCGGGGGCCATTCAGTTCGTCGACGTCGAAAACTCACCCGTCAACGGCGCCGACACTAGGCTAAGCCCCCGAAACCCATTCTTTTCTACTTTACTATCCCATCGACGCTCATTCTGGCAGCTCGTAGCGTACTACGTACATTTGGAGTCAACCATCGGTCACTATTGTGACAAATTCTCTCGATTTTCCGGGCGACGCCTTCTCTGGATTGCATTGGTCATGGCGTCTAAGTCGAAGTCTGCCTCCGCGGTCACTACCACCCTTGAGCTTCGACCAGCTCCACCCTACTTCGACCATCGCATTGCCATTTTTGAGCGGCTTTGGAATGAGCAACAAAAGGCCACCTCCGAGAGACCTCATAAGGAGATAAACATCACCCTGCCTGACGGCCGCGTCCACATCGGTTCCTCGTGGGAGACCACGCCACTCCAAATTGCAAGATCCATTAGCAAGAGTTTATCCGAGCGAATCATTGTCGCACGTGTCAACGGTGAGCTGTGGGATTTGACCCGTCCCTTGGAGTCAGACAGCCAACTCTCCTTTCTTGACTTCGACGACGACGACGGTAAAATGGTTTTCTGGCACTCGTCTGCTCACATTCTCGGAGAGGCGGCCGAGCGGAGATTCGGTTGTGACTTGGTCATAGGCCCACCTACGTCGAACGGTAAGTTTTCGCTCCCTCCCTGCTAGGTGGCTTTCTACAGCAGTGTGTGGTACGCTTGTCAAACCAGATAGATGCGATATGTACATATGCTAACACCAAGCATGATAGGTTTTTACTACGAGATGACCTTGCCGGGCAACCAGACCGTCAGCCCTGCAGATGTCGATCCGCTCGATACCTTAGCCAAATCTATCGCTCAAGAAAAACAGCCATTCCAGAGAGTTACAGTAACCAAGGAGGAGCTCTTAGAACTGTTCAAGACGAATCGATTCAAGCAACATATCATCCGGAGCAAGATCCCGGATGGGTCTTCCACCACCGTCTATCGGTGTGGGCCTCTCATCGACTTGTGTCGGGGTCCTCATGTTCCAGATACTAGCAAAGTAAAGGCGTTTAAGGTTCTGAAGGTAACGTCCGGCTGTCTAGAGACCTGACCCAGGAGACTGACATGGAGAAGCACTCGGCATCGTTCTTCCTAGGTGACCCCAAAAACGAATCCCTCCAGCGTATATATGGCATCTCCTTTCCCGACAAGAAGCTTCTCGCTCAGCATATGAAATATCTTGAAGAGGCTGCTAAAAGGGACCACCGAAAGATTGGCAAGGATCAAGAGCTCTTCTTCTTCCACGATCTTTCACCAGGCTCCGCATTCTTTCTCCCTCATGGCACTATCATCTATAATACGCTTTTGGGCTTTATACGATCCGAATATTGGAAAAGGGGTTATCAAGAGGTCGTGTCTCCAAACATGTTCAACTCGGCCTTGTGGAAGAAGTCAGGTCACTGGCAACGTAAGTTACACTATTGACTCTATCATTAGAGCACAGGCCTTGGGTTGACCTGCGTGATAGATTATCATGAGGACATGTTTAGCTTTGAAGTTGAGAAAGATACGTGGGCACTCAAACCAATGAACTGCCCGGGTCACTGTCTTATATTTGGATCCCGCGCCCGCAATTACCGGGAATTACCAATTCGCATGGCCGAGTTCGGTGGTAAGTAACAACGAGCAACCACATCTTGCGAGCTAGCATGTTCTATCCAGGCCCAATGCGGCAGACTGCTAGATTTAAACTAATTAGCTCCTTAAATCGCTCTTTTACCTGCCTTTGCTTAGGCTAACTTATCACCTTGGTAGTTCTCCACCGAAACGAGGCTTCTGGAGCCCTGGGTGGCTTGACACGCGTTCGCCGTTTTGTCCAAGATGACACACATATCTTTTGCACTGAGGATCAGGTAAGCGAGTAGATATTTGGACATCATACTAAGTTCTGTTGATGGGGGTTCCTGTTTAGATGAACTGCGGGCGGCTAGCTAACCCAACCTGATATGCAGATCAGCGATGAGATTACTGGTGTATTCGATTTCCTCCGCGTAGTATACGGCAATCTCGGCTTCTCCTTCAAGCTGAAACTATCAACGAGACCAGAAAAGTATCTGGGCAGCATTGATGTCTGGGATAAGGCGGAGGATACTCTTCGCCTTGCCCTTGACCGCTTCTCCAAGGATACTTCAGTTTCCTGGGAACTGAACCCGGGTGACGGTGCGTTCTATGGTCCTAAGATTGACATCACGATTACAGACGCTTTGAACCGTGAACACCAGGTACATGATTTCCATAATATTAAAACTTAAGTGTATCCTCGTACTAACACTCTTTTACTCACTAGTGTGCAACTGTTCAACTTGATTTCCAACTCCCAGAACGTTTCGGGTTGTCATACCAGGTAGCTGATGTTGGAGTCGCACCATCGGAGCATACAGCTGGCTCTGAATCGGAAGCAAAGGCTGGTAGCCTCGTCCAGGGCCATGCCCGTCCCGTCATGGTACATCGAGCAATATATGGCAGCTTCGAGCGCTTCATAGGCATTCTTGCTGAGCACTTCGGTGGCAAATGGCCTTTCTGGCTAAGCCCTCGGCAAATACTCGTCGTACCTGTCATGCCAGCGGCTTCTGATTATGTCAAGGAAGTGTGCGCTCAGTTGCGAGCGCAGGAGTTTCACGCGGATGTCGATCTTAGCGCCAACACTATGAACAAGAAAATTAGGAACGGGCAGTTGTTGCAGTGGAACTTCATATTAGGTAAGTGACCTTCCTTAGCAATAGATACCAAGTCTCTTGGTCTATGGAAATCTATTTGCTGTAAAAAGGATGCGAGGTAGCTGACATGACACATAGTCCTTGGCATGCAGGAAATGACGGATCGGTCTGTCAGTGTCAGAAATAGAGATTCGGTGCAAGATGCGCAAAGCAAGGAAAATGTACAAGTTGTCATGGGTCTGAATGAGGCAATTGAGAAGTTCAAGGCTCTTCGGCAGTCTAAGTCGTTAGAGAATAAACTTGTATAGCTACAACATGGCTTCTTTTCTAGGCGTTGCGTTTTATAGGGGGCATGATTTACTCCATAGCTTGCTAGAGAAGGCTTCAGCCCAATGAATAGAGGGTTCTAGAAGAAAAGATGCCCGTGGATGACTATGATTTAGTCATTGGAAATACAGGTTCTAGTATAGAGTGTGAATCTGTGTTGTGTATTCCGTATGTGTATGATCTCAGTCACACTTCTGCCCATATGCTCGTCAGACAGCGTCATTTTAATGGAAGCCCGGGGATTTGTTGGTACGTCACATAACTATGAAACTTAAGTCAACAGACATCCGCACAGTAGCCACTATAATCAGCTAACCTTAGTTGCTATAAGTTTCTGGGCTAGGAAGTCGTTGGCGACTACGGAGGATATCGAGGGAACAAGCTACGCAAGAAAGAGATGGGAATAGATGACTATAGTGCCCAGACATAGGTAGATGTAGTTTCCACCCAAGATTGTCGGACACTTCGAGCGCTCGTACACGACTAGCTATACCAATCGGGAATTCTTAGGTGTATTGCTGAACATACAGATATAGTCCCGACTGCGCCTCGGTTGTTAAAACGAAGGCCTCACGACGAATATTGGATATTGAATGAGACGGTCTCATAGATATCCCAATCGTCGGTATTTTCCACATTACCGAACACCCTCAATGCACTAACGGCAAGCTTATACGGCCCCTCAGGCAATACCGTCCCGTCTGCGAGCAACCCGCTAAAATAGGCCCGTACTTGATTGCGTGAAGCATACGGCAGTGGATAACCAGCTAGTGATCCCACCGTCGTGATGCCGAAGATGTCGGTCGTAGGCAGCGAGGTGTTGCCGAGAGCCACAACATCGATGCGCAATAGTCGTGTGCCTACTGCGGGCTGCACCAGCACATTCGGGAGTGCCGACTGATCGGCTGTGCCATTGGTGCTTGGTCGTGGAATTGTATAGGACTTATTGGCCGGCACTGGCAGATTGTACTCAACCAGCGCGACGAGACTTGGCTGCAAGACAGGTGTAGACACCATGCTGCCCACAACGCCCTGGTAAGGCAACATCAGAGATTCACCGTTACTGCCATTTAAGGATATGTAGCCGCTGTACACAGGAAGCAACGTAGCATTGAGGTCCGAGGGTGGAGTGACCGTTACGGTCACGTCAGTGGAGCTGCCAGCGGGAACTATCACCTGTCTGTTCTTTATTAGCAAGAAGGAGGTAGGATATTGGATAGGGACGTTACCTAGACGCGAATGATAGCTCAGCCCACTCGTCGACGATGGGATTAGGGAAACTAGAGGCTCGCAGAACATCTAAGTCTGGGGTAAATGTATACATCGTAGCAGCCCTGAGATGTCCGAGATCGAACGTGATATCTTCCGCGCCTATGTTCCTAATGCTGAAGGTTTGAGTTCCGACAAAGTGGTCACTGTCGTTGAATGCTACGCTATCCACGCTAAAAATCGTCTTCGAGTACGCGGCATCATATGCCTGAACAATCCCGGCACCTTGTTGTGGAACGGGAGCAATGATATCGCTATGGGCTAATTCCCGATCAAACCAGACGAGCGGCTTAGACGTGGCCGAGAGAACGCTGCTAAGAACCTTAGGGTCTACCGTGCCTCTGACTTCTCCAAGCAGTGCATAGACGCCGGCCACTAGGGGCGTGGCTAGTAAGAAGTACGATCAGCCTCGTCCCACACAGGAAGTGGTGGAGGAAAGTAGACAAAATTATGAAACTTACACATGGAAGTCCCCGACATGACGCGGTACCCTCCTAGGTCTAATGGAAATGTGGATAATATATTCCCACCAGGGGCGGAAATTAGGGGGCTGGTATCAAGCTCCCAAGTCGGGCCCCAGCTGCTGAAGTCGCTCATGTACCCGCCTGATACACCGTTCTCTAGCTCCTCGAGTCGAAGTGCAGTAGAATTCGAGTCCGGAAACGATACTGTGATGGTTTCGCCCTGGTTGAGTAGGTCAAGCCATTGGGCACCTTGATACGGGACAACCGTAGCAACACCCTCAATGCCTTCCACGTAAAGGTATTGCTCCTCAAAGGTTCTAGCTACTACTAAGCAAACTTAGAGCAAAACATGCCGGGACTAAAGACACTTACA
Organism: Biscogniauxia marginata; assembly: GCA_022695795.1. Classification (NCBI taxonomy): domain Eukaryota; kingdom Fungi; phylum Ascomycota; class Sordariomycetes; order Xylariales; family Xylariaceae; genus Biscogniauxia; species Biscogniauxia marginata. The sequence goes on from MU404232.1 coordinate 36,892, forward strand.
CATTGCTTTGAGTATAGTATATAACGTACTTGGCGCCCTTAGCAGCGATATTTGTACCTTGATCAATAGGGTAGCATTGACTACGGTCAGGCACCTTAAGGAGAACGATCTTATCGGACAAGTCAGGGGTGTCATCTGGTAGAGGACTGCAAGCATCTCCGGCAGACGAGGTGCCGTTCCCCACAGGCCATAAAGGAAGTTGTGTAGCTTTCTCGAACGCTGGAGTGCCAGGAAGAAAGCCAAACTCATGAGTCGTCGCGTTATCGTTGCCTGCCGTAAAGGACCCGAGAGAGGCGAGGACAGGGTAGAATGTATTTGTGACGGAGCCAACTCCAGTCACCGCACTGGTTGTAAACGTGAGTTAGAGATTACCCTTTCTAGCAAATAAAACGGAGGTTGAACGCATGTCTCGGGAGCAAAATGCTCTGAAATGGTCCTGATAAGGAAATTCTAACTCCTGAGACGGGACAAAGGGGGGAATAGTGAACTCTTGAAATACGTACTGCCCTGTAGCAGGCGTGGAGGGAAAAAACAGACCGGAGCTACCATCGTTGCCCTCAGATATTACAACAGGGACACCAGCCTCGACAATTCGTGAGGCAACAAGTCCCCATGCATCCTCTGCCCAACCAGAGTATCTGCGAGTCGAGGGTCAGCGTAGGACAAGCCCATCAACTCTACAAAACAGAGTACTCACGCGCCATCCGAGCAAGATATGATGTCAGCACCATCCTCAAATGCCCTGTTAAATGCAGCGATCAGAATCTCCGTCGTCGACGTTGCAGGGCATCCCCATGCCCGGTACACGGCCAATTTTACGCCAGGCGCTACACCTGTGAAGCCAAATTCGTTGCCCTCCAGTTGTGCTGCAATGATGCCTGCGACGTGTGTCCCATGCCCTACGCAATTATCGTAAGGGTCGGAATCAGGCATGGGTGTTCCTGGAGGTACAAAGGTGTCACCTGTGAAGTCGTAACCTGCTTCAACGAGGCATCCGGGGCCAAAGCACCCGCCTAGGGCGGGATGCTTCCAATCGATGCCGCTGTCGACAATAGCCACGCGGAAACCTTTCCCAGTCACGCCTTCAGCTCGCAGCCGATCCACTTGTGTCATCACATGTGGCGAGAAGGTGTCATTTTCCGCAGCCTGGCGCTTAAGAGGAGGTGCTGTAGAAGACAAGAGTGATCGAGTCCTCACTTGTCCAGCGGCTGTCGGCTGTGGCATACCTAACTTGACTATTCGTACTGGCCAAGCATTCTTTACCGGCGGCTTGTCACGAAGTTTGTTCAAGAACAGTTGCTGCTCGTGGCTCCCTGAATCCCGAACCTTGAACGAAGCTCCTTTGAAGAAGCGAGAGTTCAAGTCCATCCGATGGTCAACTTCGACGCCATCTTCGCTAGCAAGAGTGTTGTAGAAATCTTCCGTGCCTTGGTCATCGTCCAGTTCCACAATATAGGCACCAAGAACAAATTCGTCTATCTCTTCAGCTGGTAAGCTTGAGATAGTAGAGGAACCAGACTTGTCCGGGGATTTCCTTGGAGTGACGAGCGCGGAGGCTGTAGCTCCAAGTAGAAGCGCAGGCACTATCGCGTGCAATTTCATTGCAAAACTCTCGGCTGTAAACCTGAACACTCAAGGGACGAAGTCAACACGAAGCTGAGGCGAGCCATTGTGACATAGGCGTGTATTAATGAAAGAGAAAGAGTGCATTACAACGGTCACGATGGCCTCGAACCGAATGATAAAAATGGGTACATGTTCGTGTTGGCCCCCTTGACATGCTTGGCGTGCAGCTTTTTAACAGGCAAATACGAGCTGTTAAGTAGCATTACAGAATTAGCAATCCTTGTCGCTATATCGAAACTAACTGCTTTTTGCCATGTCACCACGACTAATTCCGTACGAATATCGATCTCAAGCAGAAATTCTCACTAATACGTCTAGGGCTTAATACCTATATCGACATCGCAAACCAACATCGCAAACCAACATCGCAAACCAACATCGCAAACCAACATCGCAAACCAACATCGCAAACCAACATCGCAAACCAACATCGCAAACCAACATC
>MU404233.1:0-33234 GCA_022695795.1 Biscogniauxia marginata
TTTTTAATTTTTTAATTTTTTAATTTTTTAATTTTTTAATTTTTTAATTTTTTAATTTTTTAATTTTTTAATTTTTTAATTTTTTAATTTTTTAAAAAATATAAATATATTATTTATAAATTAATTAATTTAAATTATACGTTAAAAAACTAAATATTTAATATAAAAAAGGTATTTAGTTTTTAAAACGTAAAATTAAAAAATAATTTAAATAATAATAATTATTAATTAATTTTAATGCCGCGTAAATATTTTTTAATAATTAAAATTATAAAAATTATAAAAATTAACTTACTTGTTTATATAGCTTACTCGCTTATAAAACACGCTAAGTTAAATCTTTATAAACCTAGTTTTATCTCGAGGTACTTATAAACTGCTTATAAAAAGTAGAGAGAATTATTAAACAAACAGGACATGTAACATAGATTAAATCGAGGAAGACTCGAAAAAGCACCACTGTATTATAACAGACCACTAATGATGAATCAAACCTACGGTTTACTGTTTAGGTATGACCTAGAATAAAGAAAGCATGAATCATGGGCTATACACTGCTGTTCTTATGTAGACATGTATGTATGTATCTTGCAGGGTAGATTGCCTTTGCCGGGGTGACTTGGTCAGCTTGAAGGTTGTGAATTGAAACCGTAGTCTGAATACGGTTTCAATAAAATACCTCGCCAGCCCAGAAGAGCATCAGTAGTAGACGCAAGGAGAGTACACCTGCAAATCGGCGATTTCTCGCTAATACGGCGTGCCAGAATATACGCCAGTTTGAGTTGTACATGTGCCGGTAGCATTCCGGAACACGACGGCAGAGTGCTCGATGGGCGGCTATAGGTGATATGTATTGTATGTACATATAGTCACCCGAAACCGGGTTTCCGCAAGCCCCCTTTTTAGTTTCCCCTTTAGGTCCGTTTTGAGGACAGCCAACGACGGCGTTTTATGATAGTGCGACGCCCCGAACGGATCTAATTATGCGGCCGTGAGTTGTCAGTCCTCACGGGCCCATGCTGGAACCCTTGATCGACCCAAGATCTGCCCGTCCATCGCTATGGATTGGGTATCTCGGGCTTCATACATTAGTCTCTTAGCGGGAGAAAGATCGCAGGGTACATGCAGAGGGGTCAGTGCGGATGACTATGCTAGGGACGTGAAAAGAGAATATGGGTTGTTGTAGAGTTGTTAGGTATACTTCGCTGGGAAATGTAGGCATAGATTAATACAATGCATGCATGTAAGTTGGGTACCTACCTAGGCACATTGGTACATTACAATAACCTCTTGCCTACCGGTACCTATGTAAGAGGTACTTTTCGGTATTGCGAGAATGCCAAGGTACATATGACACCAAAGAATCCCACTATTCATTGGACTAACTAGATGCTTTAACGTGATAAGTCCGGCTAGGTGCATTCAGTACCTGCGTGACAATGTCGTGCGGGATATATCCGGCAGGGACGGAAAATGGTTGGTAATGAAGGAGGGCTAGTCTTAATAGGGGAAATTGGGCGCCAACGGGTGCCCATCTTGCTAGCCTTAGCGGTCCGGAGTCCACTAAAGGCGCTGAAGCCGCAGGATAGTACATACCCAAGGCACCCTAAAATCTCGACCCACGAATCTGGGCCCCTGGGTTAGGTTCACCTGCACCTTGGTTTTTTTGCCCCTCCATCTCGATTTGGATGCTGCATTCTTGTCATCTGCGTCCCGCCATCTCCTCTTCCGTCATCCATCTTGTGTTTTACTTTATTCTATTTCATAGTCCATGCATGCACCTCCTCTCTCCCCCCTTGCTCTTAATCCTTTCATCTCCCATTTCTTCTTCCTGCCTAATATCTGCCTCACCGATATCTTTGCTTTTCCGTCTCTCAGGAACACGTTTCCAAGAGACCAACTTCCACCATAGCTTTCTCACTGTCGACAACGCATAAGCCAACCCATTTATAAAACCCCCTCCCCTCTATCTCGTCCTCTAACGGACCCTTCTCGAATCCTTAGACTTACTCTCCCGCCGCTCCCTTGATCTCGAGTACCAAAGGAAACAAGAGGACCATCGGGTTCCTTCTTCAAGTTCTCTGCTTTGTTGTTCTTGACGCCCACGCGGTGTTTACATTAACGCAAAACCCCAGATTTCACCTACCAAAGCTTTAGTACCTCCCCCAAGTACATAGCATAGTGAATATAAGACACAGAATTGTTCCAGCTTCCTGCTACCTCCCCATACGTTGATCATACTTCTTGCTACATTCTCATCTTCGCCCCAAACGAAAGACAGGAAAACTACTCTAGACCAACAAACAACAAACAGCAACCTAGAATACCGCCCTCGAGTCTCAGTGAGCAAAAACAACACCCTTTTCTCCCTCTTCTCAAGCTTCGAGACGAATCTAACTCAGCTGCATTCTTGGAGAATGGCGTACAACCAGTCAAACGTGCCCTCGAGCGACGAGCTTGCCGCGCTCTTCTCCCGCAACATGACCTTCCAACCGCAGCCGTTCCAGCCAGCTCCTCAGGAACAGCCGAAGCCGCAAAGCCCCGAACCAGAGCCAATCACATACTCCATCTCCCAACACTACCACCACTCCGCGCACATCGCTCATCAAAATGAGCCCCCCGCCGCTGCTGAACCCCCACGACCGTCGTCGGAACCCCCACAGTCGCAACAGCCGTCAGCGGAGCTGATTCTGAGCCAGCACGGCGTCGACCCATCGGCGCTATCTGCATCACAGCTGCAGCTCTTCAAGACCGCCGACGACCCCCAGAAGATGCGCCTGATTGAGCTGTGGCGCATCTGCCCGCCGACGAACCCGCAGGACAACCCCGCCGTTGCGTGGACGAGCACGACGGTTGAGCAGGAAGAGCTGCTAGCCCAGCTGCGGTACGAGCAGAGACTAGCAGCCGAGGAGGAGCAGCGAAACTCGGTCATGAGTCTCGATGGCACGCCCCTGACCCCTGTCCAGACGATGGAGGGTCGCTGGGTTGCCACCTCTTCGTATGTGGAGCCGTACATGATGTCCGGGTACGAGGAGCTCGCGCGCCGTGAGTACGAGGAGACCGCGAGACGGCAGTACGAGGAGGCCATGACCAGGCCTAAGGATGTCTACAGCCACTTCGGTGCCGCCGTCGGTGGACCTACCTACCGGCCGGCGACGGACCCGGTCTACAACGACAACTCCTGGGCGCGACAGCAGCAGGAGTCAATGGAGAACCAGTACGGCGCGTTCCAGCAGATGGGCGAGATGGAGCTCTAGACCAGACCTTTGTACAACTATTGCCATTATTACTACTGTATATAGCAGCTTCTTTTCTATTGCCGTCCCAATCGGGGGTCAGATCCCACAGCAGATCAGATCAGGTCAGTTCAGCATAGTGTAGCACAGCGCGTAGATAGATGATAGTATACGATACGACAGGTACCTTGGCGGATATTCCGGATCAGGGGAAAAGTTGTCGACGCTGGCGAACGCGGCCGCAGTACGGGTACGAACAAATGGATGAAGGAATTAGTACCGCATGTCATTGCACGGTCTAATCCTGTTTTCTTTTCTTCGAGGGAAAAAGGCAAAGAACGTCTTAAGGAAACTACTATCATCAGAGATGGGATTCTGCATATAACATAAAACTCCATGTCATGCTGGGAAGTCGAGGGGAAATTCTTTCTTGTCTTAAAGTCTTCTTTATGGTCTTCCCCCTTTTATCCCCCTTCGCTGTCTACATACCTATTCAGACGTCTTCGTCTCATCCCTGACCTCTTTCCACAGTGTATGGGCTAACTGACTTACCGTCTTATTTCCAGAGGCCAATAAAAATTTTTTCTTTCTTTTTCCAATTCATCTCTCCAGGAAGCGTGCGCGAGGTATGTAAGCCCTTTTTTTTTTTTTTTTTTTTTTTTTTTTTTTTTTTTTCTCGATTCTAACTGTCAATATTTCCTGCCCCAACCTCCTACCCTCCCTTAAATTTCCCGTCTCTCCCCCTTTCACTATGTATACGTAAACTACCTAGATACGCGGCAATGATATTCAGTCGCCTAGGTGAGTTATGCATGCACCAGCCCATAAATATCTAACCATCCAAAGAACAAAAAAGGGGCATTTACGATCTCCCAGGAATGTTTAATTAGCCGATAGCTGCCGCTTTAGCTTATATAGTTCGTCGAAATCATAACCAATAAATAGATAAAATTCCAAATTGTACGTTTGACATCGCCGCCCTAAGTGTTTCTGTCTTGCAAAGAGAAAGGGGGTAGGTAGAGAGGCCCGCTTGGGTGGGACAATTGGATACCAGGGGGGAGGGGGGCCCTTCAGATACGAGCTCGTAAGATACATTGAAATACTTTCCCCCACACACAAGTCGTAAGCTTTAAGCCTCTGGATATATTCTTATGTCATTGTAGACGAAAAATGGGTTATGGCGCCGTAAGTATTAAGCAAAACCTCCAGGTAGGTTCGGGAAGCATGTTGGGGAGGGGGAGGGGGAAATATATCGCGCTGTGGTCTCCCTACCTCATCCCCTGTCTACTTGACCAATCTTATTAAGAGTTTCCTTACTATTAGGACCTTTTTATATAAGTCCATATTGATGCAAGTGTATATCTGTGTATGGATGTGCTATCATGTTTAACGATATATCAAGTTGGGCCATCTTATGAAACTTCCGTTACATTGAGAAGCCGCGGGATATTCTTTCTCTCCTATTTCTGTACCCCTGAATCCAACTTAGAAATATGTGCCATCCAGAAAGGAAGTGCCAAGCAATAACTCCTGACCGAACACCGTTTGTATAGGCCATGTTTTCAGGTATTAAAAAACCCCTACGGAGAGGGCTACGAGTTACCAACCCCTAAAAGCACCTGGTATATCTTCTTCGAGGGGGAGGGGGTGGGGGGGGGGGTGTTCATTTCCCCCACCCTTGCACCCATTTCACAACCGCACCTGTGCCTGTACCTACCTATATAAACTCGTAGTTCTCCTATTCAAGAGATATTGTGATCGATAAAGAGCGACATAGAGAGAGAGAAAGAGATAGAGAGAGATATTGATCGTATCCGAAGTCAAGGGACTCTGTCGATACATATATACATATATCCCTCCCAGCCCCCCTCGATCGGATCAAGCAACCCTCACGGTAACCTCCCTCACAAGCCGCATCCTGACGAGCAACCTCCAAACCGCATCAAACAGCTCTGTGAGCCGGCGCCCGCGCTCGTCCCCCCGCCTCAAGCCCACCCTCGCGGGCTCGGGCGCGAACCGCTCCAGCCACAGCGCCTCGGCGCCGGCCTCGGCGGACGGCACAGCCGCCAGGCGCTGCCGCACCTTGCCGAGCCACATGTCGACCTCGAGGCGCAGCTCGGGGGGCTCGGTGTCGGGGTAGACGGCATCGCGGCGGAGGGAGTACAGGCGCGCGTAGCGGGTGAGGCGGGGGAAGCACATGCGCGCCGTCTCGGCGTCGGCGCCGTCGCGCAGGAACGCGCGCACCAGGAAGCACACGATGTCGGCGAGGACGTGCGCCGTGAAGCTGCGGGCCACAGTCTCGAGGGACACGAGGATCATGTCGGCGGGGGGGCCGGCTGCTGGCGCGCACGAGGCGAGCGAGTACGCGTGTTGCTGCGTCGTGGTCGTCGCGCTTGCGGCAGTGGTGTCGGCGTTGAGTTTGAGCTGGGCGGTTGGCGCCCTCAACGTCTCGGTTCCGTCTCCGATATAGGGGAGTCGCAGCATCTCGTGTAGTGGGTCGCCGTACTCGAAGCAGGCTTGATGGATGAGGGGCGGATTCGATTTCAGGCTGGAAGATGGGCAACAGCGGAGCAGGTAGTACCGGTTGCTATTATCAATAGCAACAGTGCTGTAGAGCTGAAGCACAGTCAGCTCGAGTAAGGGATCTGACGGACTGTATTGGACATTGGAAATAGCATGTTCAGGTGCCTTGTCGAAGTGTTCGATGAGTATCTTTCGGGGACAGCTCCAGTCTGGAACCCATGACGGTAGGTTAGAGATTGATTGGCATTCATACCCTGATCTATATAGTAGATTGCTCCAACCATATGTAGGTCCAAGATATAAAGCCACCTTTGTGTAGACATCTACCACGTCGAGACCGTAATCCGGTACGATACCGTCAAGGGATACATCAACCGCTAGACCCAGTAGAGCGAAGACCTTGTCGCGCGGGTCCTCTGCCCTGCAATTGCGAGCAAGATCAAGCAAATAGAGAAATCTGCGTGGACGAGTATAGGTATGGAAATTGAAATATATGACGGCTGGGAGTGTAGAGTAGTCCCACGTTTTCGACATTGTAGAGAGATCGGATTGATTATTGACGAATGCATGCCATGGTATGGATTTATCGCCACAAATTAGAGTTGCCCTCCGAGCTAGAGCTACCTCCTGAAGAACCCATATACGGTGGAAATACTCTCTAGCTAAGAAGTGTTTCAACGGGGGCTCGAATGTCACCGGATCATAACCCTTCTGAGACAAAGTAGAGAGTGTATCAAGACACCAATCGCTCCTATTCGCAGCCTCCCCAACGTAGATAAGGACTTTGTGTGCTCCGGAGTAAATATGTGGCATCAACTGAACCTGATGTCCGCGTTCCTTGATGTTATCCTGATCGATGCATACGGCGTCGATCCACACGTTGCGGTAGCTGTACAACCTGCGTATGCGCTTCAGCGCAGTCTGACAATTGCGTGTAACGCGAAAAGGCTTTCCAGATATGAGAATTATCTCAAGTTTATCAGAATTGCCAGTTTCATCGGCCCAGGAATAAGAGATTGCTTCGTATTCCGGTTTAGCAGATAAGTCTTGAATAATAACCTCGCATTGTATATCCTCATCGAACGTGCCTGGTAATAACCGAAGTAGCCGGATCTCAGAGCGGTGTTTGATCGGAGGAAGAAGAGGGGGCTTTGTGAGCCCTGCGAATGAACCGCAACGCCGACAACTTTCTATGCCATCGAAGGAAACCAGATCGAGTCGACGGCAGGAATTGTCATGCCATTCCATTTTACCTAGATTACCTAGATGACTTAAACTTTGATTTTAATACCGTTGAGAAGAGCAGTACGCTTACGAAAACCGGATATTATAACGTTAATGAAGATAGAGGAACGGGGCTATTCAGGACGTAAGCTGGGAGGGCGGTGCACCTAACATCTGCATGCTGTCAGCATTAGTGTCGTGCGAATCCCTTTACCTGCCCAGTAGGTGGCCTCATAGGCCCATTGGCTGTAGTGAGAATTTGATCTAGATAGTCGTAGGAATGACGGGACTGCGCTTCTGTCTATATGCAGAACACCATGTATCGAAACATCCAGGTATTCTCTGAGTCCTGTTAAAAAGGTAGTATTATCCTTCAGGTTCAAATAAGGGCCCAGCGAAGTATATCTCATATGTCTATGTCTTTTAAGCAACGTGATAAATAAGGCATGGGTGAAGCCTCTGTTTTTCTCGTTTCTGTAGAGTCGCCGCATGCGGGAGGGTTAGAGACTTCTGGGCATAGATACAATCATCGTTTCTTGTTTCTCCTCTTTGCCTTACCGCCGCTCTGTGCCTGGCTGCTAGTCGTCCTGGGCTTCGGGAGATCCTCGACGCTCTTCTCCAGAAACTCGAAACCCTCAGCAGAGTCCGTCGAAGGAGTTCGCTGGGGTGGATCCGAGTCTTCATCGTCGTCCGCAACCTCCTCGACCTCATCTTCTCCAGTTTCATCTGAATCCTCGGCGCCTCTTTTGCCGATAACCTTACCGATAGTTGCAGTATATATCCAACCCGGCAACTTGAAGAGCGCGGTATCTTTCAACGTGGGCTTCGGCAGCTCATTAGGCTATCAATCGTTAGCGTTGTCACTATTCATCCTTGGGTCTGGAGTTGCTCACATCAAGAAGGAACTCGCCAATGTTCCCGTCAGCATCTTCCTGCTCCAGATACACGTCGCCCAGAGAATCAACGACTAGGATCTTCCCATTCTCGGCCACAACCCTCTTCTTCGAACCAGTGGGGCTCGATCCTTGTGTTTGTGGCACAGGCGTTGCGCTGCCGCTAGCCTGCTGTTTACCACGACCTCTGCCCCGGCTGGGCCGTTTACCGTCCTTACCAGACTCCTTGCGCACATCTCGCTCTTGCATGCGACGCTGCTTACGATTCATAGGCATTGGAACCTGCTCATCGTCTGCTGGCGGCGGGGGTGGGGGAGCTGCAGCGGCGGCAGCATCCACTCCTGGGATGCCTAGGTTATCACCCCAAGCAGCATGACGCGCAAATTTGATGTACCGTTCAACAAACTCGCGCTGACGCTTCCAGCTCATATATAGGGCCAAGTAGTGGAAGCCTCCCCCACCTACAAGCAAACAGCCTAGTAGCACCGTGCCTAGTCCTGGTCTGTAACGGCTGTAATAGTATTCCGTGCCCTTCCAGACGGGAAAACCGTTAGCCAAGAAGTGATCGTATCGGTCACGGCCAGGTCCACGAAGAACATTGGTAACGAGAGATAGACGAGTCTGGCGTTCCGAGGCTTTCTTGATGGCAGCCTTGATCTCAGCTTGGGTAGGAGGCTTGGCCACGGTCACGCCTGGCTTCTTCTTGTCGCCCTTGGCCTTGTTCAGTTTCGTGCGTTCGGCACTCAGCTGCTGCTTGACCTTATCCGGATGCAAGGCCTTCGATTTCCTCTTATACGCCTTATTAATTTCATCTTGGGTGGCGGATGGAGTGACACCAAGGAAGTCGTAGAATGTGACGTCGGGACCTTCGTAGGCGGCAATCTCGTCGCGTACGCGGAAGATCTCGCGGTCTGCAATGATGTTGACAGGGTAGTTAGAAAATCTATGCGAGCACATAGTGTAGATAAATGGTAAGTGAGGACTGTCACATACCTTCCTTAGACCATGCCGACGCGAGGGGCGTAAGGAGGGCCAGGAGGCCGATTGAAACGATGGGAAATCTCATCGTCGCATGCCACCGTTTTTGGTGCACAAAATGGCGGATCGACTACTTAATATAAGAAAGAGAAAACTATGGCGACCGGGCCTGGGGAGAGAAGAGTAGAAAAGAAGGTGACTAGCGAAGTAAGCCACTGGAATGTGGTGTACCTTGCTATTGTAGGTACCGACGTATTAATTCCGCAGCATGTCCATGTGTTGTTGTACAGAACATGAATTTCGTGAAGGGGGAAAACAATAAAAATTTACGTTAGTTCAATTGCAAGGTGTCGACATCGAGGTTAATCCCCGTGGAGAACAGGCCTTAGCTCTGCGTAATCTGGGGCTAGAACGTAATAAGTTAGGCTAGTCTGGGCTAGCTCCAAAGCTTGGTTTTCCATTAACCTAAACCCGAAGGCCCCTACTATGTAGGTAGGCACCTAGGTAGGCACCTAGGTGCCTAGGTATCAATTCTATTCATGTACAGCACCTACTCTCACCAACCATAACGAAACATACCTAACACAATGCCGTCCGTCCTTACCGAATAAGCCATGGTTACTTCTCATTGATCCTGGCTGCAAGAAGAAGGCATTAGAATCATGAGGTCGAAGTCATTGATAAGACATTTACCCCGCCTGCTTGAATACTCATGTCACTTGCGATGTGAAGTGAATACCTATTCAGTAAGCTACCTGCTGATCAATATTGGAAACTTTCTCTTGGAGGGCTTATATCTTGGATAGGGAGTTTGGCCTCGCTAATTGTCTAAATTTGGCACCTAAAGAGGTGAGTTTCTAGGTTAGCGGCAGACCCGAGCAAATAATGTTCGTACATGTATGACTATGGAGGGATTAATTATTCTATACAGGCAACACAATGTACACTATGTCTGTGAACCGGAGGGTTGGTGCCATCATGGGAGACGTAAGTCCAGAGTTTCGTAAAGCAAGCATTTATTTCACTTCTACGTCAACAGTATCGGATACATGTATGTCCGATAAAGGCAGCCATCCTCCACCAGTCATTATTATTAAAGCCAGCTGAAACAGATCCTCAGCCTCGATAGGTATTATCGCAGTGCAAATATCGAATCGGGGTACTCAGTCGTCATATGCGTCTTCGTACTCCTCTTCATACTCCTCGCGGGCCTCCTCCAGCTCTTCCTCCTCACTGCTGCTGGCAGAAGAATCGTTGGCAGCAGCTAGAGCCTCCTCGTAGTCCTCGCGGGCTGAGCGGACGGACTCGCGATCACTCTGGTCAACGTACTCACCCTCGGCATTGTATGCGGGCTCGTACACCGGGGCTGGGGCTGGGGCTGGGGCAGTGGCGTAGTGCCCCTCCCGGCGTTGCTCGTCGTCTGAAGAATCATCTGTGAATTTGTCAGTGACCAAACTTGAAAGCTGGCCATGGCGATAAACGAGATAGGGGGTTCAGGGGACTTACCCAAGGCGTTAGCTAGCAAGGCGCCACCAATCACGCCAGCGGCCACGCCACCGGCGGCATACATGGGTCCACTGTGTCCTTTCTTCTTCTTTTCCTTCTTCTCCTTGTTGCCATCTCCCCCGTAACCACCGTGGCCCTCACCTGAGTAGTGTTCATAACCGGAACCGCGACCACCATGGTCACCATAGCCAGAGCCTTGGCCGCCATGACCGCCATAACTAGAATCATAGCCTCCATGACCAAATCCGTGACCTTCAATGCTACCATAGCTGGGCGCAGGCGCACCATGTGAGGAATACCCGGGTTCCCCTTGCGACCCCCAACCTCTATTATCGCCTCCTGGATGGGCGCCTGGTACCTCCCACTGCGAGCGACCGGTGGCTTGTTCGACGTAGTACCATCGCTGGTAATGTTGATCATATTGCGGGAGCCACCCAGCCGGGATAGGAGGCTTGTCCGGCGGCGGTGAGTAGACAGGTCCTCCGCTAGGAGGCGGGGGGCTGCTATATTGTTGTGGATTCTGCCCTTGATAGCCTCCAGGGGAAGGAGGCGGGGGACTGCTGTATGACGATTGGTGCTGTCCCTGAGACTGGTTATAGTTGCCGCCGTACTGTTGCGACGGGGGTGGATATTGTTGCTGGGCTGCGATGATAATCAGGTTGGGTTATCCACTTTATAGTGATGACCAAGTCGGCGTCATAATGAGATTTGGTCTTACTGACATGGATAGTAGTCTCGCTCTCGTTCGTTCTTATCAGCGCCTAGGTCCAGCTCATCGAGCTTGCTAGTGAGCTTGTTGAAGAAAGACATGATGAAGTGAAAGCCGTATTACCGGCTTATATATTGTTGCAAAAGGTGCTTGGGAGTATGGCCTTGTACGCAGTCAGCAACTGGAGGGAGAATCTGAGGATTCTTGTATTGCTGGCGCCAATCAGCCAAAATAGGCTGGTTGTTGCGATGTTTGATAGTTGGCGGTTTACAGGCCGTGCGGGGATGCAATAAGAATGTCGCACGTGGAAGTGCAGATGAGTGGATGAGAATTCCTGAGCGCTCGGTAGAGAAACGGAGAAAAGACACTCGGTAGAATAGGATGATGCTACAAGTCGCAGGACTCGAGCATCGTGGGAACTTCTGCGATGATACCACAAGGTGAGGCTTCAAGGTGTGGTGGGTTTATTTATAAGTCGGCAGCACGATAAATCTCTCGTCAGCACAGCGTCCATGTAACCTTGTAGGTTAAAGCTCAGCGGTTGGTCCCGACTTTAGGCCCTTTAGAGGGTACCTAAAGGATTTGCTTCGGTTCCCCAACAGCTGAGAGATGCATTAGCGCCATCAGTAGATGGTAATCGGCGGCCTCCTCTATTCGCTAGAAATACCCACGCTAAGCCAGCCCTGCTGGGGACCCGGAGCTTTGATTACAGTTCCATCGCTCCATCTCATCCACTGAATACCAGCTGGCTTTGCGTTGCCCCGCCTAAACAACACCTCACCTCGCCTGCATCAGCCGCATATCCGATCGCTAGATAGATTCCTTACACTAACTTTATCCCACGGTCAACCAACTTTCCCACCTACACATAATACTTCGAGTTGCGGACCACTGTTATTTCCACACAATTCATTAATCAATACCATCGCAAATCCGTATCAATCTATCCATCTGCGACAATGTCTGGTTGGGGAGGCCACAATCAAGGATACGGAGGAGGAGGTTATGGAGGCGGCGGCGGAGGCGGTTACGGAGGTGGTTATCAACCTCCTCCCCAGGGTCATAATCCGTATGGTGGACCTCCTCCAGGGCCGTCCCCTCAACAACACGGTTATGGCCAATATGCGCCGCCTTCCGGTCCTCCCTCACAGCAGCATGGCTATAATCAGTATCCGCCGCCAGGTGGTCCTCCTCCAGGGCAGCGTCAAGGATCATCAAATCAGTACCCGCCGCCTTCCCATCCTCCTCCTCAGGGCCTAGACAACTATGGCTATCCGCTCCAGTCCGGCCAACTTCCCGCTCAGGGTTACGGCGGCCGTCACCAGGCTGGGCCTCCACCACCAAGTGCCCCGCAACAATTCGGACACGGGGCACCGGATGGCTACACTTTTCAGTACTCGAACTGTACGGGCAAGAGGAAGGCCCTCTTGATTGGTATAAACTATTTCGGCCAACAAGGCGAGCTCAAAGGGTGCATCAATGATACCAAGAATCTCTCAGCTTTTCTAATAGAGAGATATAATTATAGGAGAGAGGACATGGTAAGCATCCAAGCACACATTCATCTGCAAATTATAGACACTCTACCTAGACGGGCTTCTGGTTTCATGATCTTATCACGATTATTTCCCATCTATCGCATTTGTTTATTTAACATCGTCTCTCCTTTCCATTCATTCCTGCTCCCTTGTTCTCCTACTTCTATAGACATTCTCAACAACTTTACAACGAATAAATAATAGTTGAATATGAGGTATTAACGTATGGGTAGATCATTTTGACCGACGACCAACGAGATCCCATCATGCAGCCGACCAAAGCAAATATAATTCGCGCTATGGGGTGGCTCGTCAATGGAGCGCGCCCTAATGATGCCCTGTTCCTGCATTACTCAGGCCACGGTGGACAGACGGAAGATACAGATGGTGACGAGGAAGACGGCTCGGACGAAGTCATATACCCTGTCGACTACAAGCAGGCCGGTCACATTGTTGACGATGAACTCCACCATGTTGTCGTTAAGCCTCTACAGGCGGGTGTCAGGCTCACGGCCATTTTTGACAGCTGTCATTCCGGCTCAGTCTTGGATCTGCCATACATCTACTCAACCAAGGGTGTCCTTAAAGAACCCAACCTTGCAGCAGAGGCTGGCCAAGGCTTGTTGAGTGCCGTTTCTGCGTATGCTTCAGGAGACACGGCCGGAGTTGCCAAGGCTATCTTCGGATTTGCCAAGACTGCTTACCGTGGAGACGACGGGTACAAAAAGACGATGGAAACGAAGACCTCGCCTGCGGATGTCATTATGTGGTCTGGTAGCAAGGATAGTCAAACGAGTGCTGATGCCACAATTGCATCTCAAGCCACTGGGGCAATGTCGTGGGCATTCATTACGGCCCTCAAGCAGGACCCGAAGCAAAGTTACGTCGAGCTTCTCAACAGCATTCGAGATGTACTGCAGACGAAGTACACGCAAAAGCCGCAGCTTTCATGCAGTCATCCTCTTGGTAAGCCACCTCAAAATAACTTGATATATATATAAGTGTACTAACATTGCTAGATACTAACCTTCTATTCGTGATGTGAGAGATCTAGTATGTAGTTGTACCAAGACCCAAACGTTGGTTCCCAAATGGTAGAAATCTGTTTATACTGTATGTGGTTTAATATGGCAGGTGTGCGAATTAAAAAATATTTTGTCCAACATGAAAAAAATTTTTGAAAAAAAAAAAATTCAAATTATTTGCAGATTGGTAGTCGAATGAATATAGGTGTTTGTTTTGGGCGTATCTCCTTTCCAGCAGTGAAACGATGACGACATAATTAAATATGCAAGGGACAGTAAATCCAGGATGGAAGTGGGGAGGAGTTAAGGGAAAGTGGGACTGACAGGAAGCGCTGCCTGATCTTATCTTATATCTTATCTTGGAGGTATCTTATCAAGGACCCCGCTATGATATTCATCAGGTACCCACGGTACTGTGGGTACTACCTTACTCTTAGATCCCTTATAATCATCACCAACCTTCGTCCACCGGGACTCTTGCTCGCTAATATCAGATCTAAGCCGTCACCTTACAGTTCTGGAAACTGGGGTCCTCACCAACACTCGAAATATGCGCGATCCTCCTCGACTCTAGCCCCTGTATCTGTCTAGAGGGTCAGGCTCTTGACATATCGCTTTTCCCCTAAGCGAAGTGATGGACGCATCTTGGCCTTCTCCAGACCAGCGCGAATGGTTCGAGTCGTATGAGCCAAATGCCCTGGTCCAGCGTAGACCGCACCAGAGGCGCCAGAACCCTCCTACGCTCCAGACCCTCTTTAGGATTTACCCTATTCGGGAGCGCATTGCATGTTGCCTTGAAACTAGAGATGTCCTTCGGCTATGTCAGACATCGTGGGCCATGCGCCAAGACATCAAGGCCAACGAGTGGGACATAAACGCCAAACTGGGACGGTTTATCAAAAATCCAACGGGGTTCAGAAGTCAGCTTGGCCGCTCCAATGCGCTTATATCAGGAAGTTTCGCGCTGCAATTCTTTGAGCGCGTCGTCTGGCCCGAGGCGGACTTGGATATCATGGTTCAGGATGGAACGAATCTGGAAGGTCTCGCGAAATTCTTAGTTGAGAAGGAAGATTATGAGATGGTGGGTGAGAGAGATTTCTCCGAGGAAGACGATGATATATTGGGCTATCGTACTAGCGACTTTCCAGACATGAGAAAGGTAATATAAGCCAGACTCCCAACATCACTTGTCGCAACAGGACTAACATTCATTGTAGACCCAGACATACATGTACCGCAAGAAGTATAGCATCGCTTGGAAAGGCTCTGACGATTCTGGGAGGAAGATTCAGCTCATAGCAACATATGGCCCACCGGTCCAGGCTATACTTCGTGGCTACTATACAACTGCACTCGTCAACTTCATCTCTTGGAATAAGGCCTATTCCATCTTCCCACGGTCAACATTCCTTTCCTATGAGACAGTCCCCCTTAAACTTGTGGACGACTACTTTGGCAACTTACATGTCAAATACAGTCGCCGCGGCTGGCGAATGCGGACGGAATCAGTCATGGTCCAAGGCCTTGGCCAGCCCAACCCCTTGGGAAACTTAGTGGCGAAGAAAGGTAACAGACGCGTCGGGGATAGCGATACGTGGATTATCCGGTTAGATACGGCGTCAGTCGCAAAACCCCCCAAGCCTGACTTTGTTCTCGAATATTCCTGTTTCCAGGTTGCGGGGCTCCAAACTCAGGGAGTTGGCGTCCGTGGGCTTCATGAGTGGAGCGAGGTACGAGAGTCGCTCAACTTGACCATCTACGCAGGGCTCTTCCAATCGCATTCTCTGAGATACAAATACACGTATGGGTATGACTACGAAGATCCAGACTTCCACACACCCCTGCACCTCTTCTGGGACCAGCTTGGTAAGAGGATGTCTCGGAATACGCTAGGCCAACTCATGAAGTTAGGACAGGCGAAAGTGGATGAGATAGTCCAGGACCAGTCGCCTCAGTCAGCGATTGTGTACATGCTCGATTTTGAACACCCGGAAGGGTGGGACTACTATGACGATCTTGTTCCACTGCTGTATGACCAGATGGAATCAAACGGGCATATTTGAGCGCGGCAAGCATGAGTACGCCCTTAGAGTGGTGTCTTATATACAGCTCACTAGTATGGTGCTCGCCACAATGGGCGATCGGAACAAAAACCCTTGATGGATCAAATGCGCCTATTGTCGTAGGAAAAGATGCTTTCTCTTATAAAGGGGAGAGATTATACCGTCCAGGCGTTTAGCTGGACTGTAAAAACAAGTACAGAGAGCCCTTCGGCGCTGCTTTCATAGATATACGAGGTGGAATCATTGGCGATAGGGATCTACGGACAACAGTACAGCATTGTAATGAAAAATAACTATTACGAATACCAAACCCACATTCGAACGTAATATTGTTCCCGCTCGTCGCTTCTCCCCATAACCAAATTTAAGGCATAGGTCATCATGGTCTAGGTTCGACAAGACCTCATAGATTCCGAGGGTTAGTTAAAGCGCACAAAAAAAATTATTTTGTATTAGGACCGGAATACAGGTTGGCGGCTTTGGAAACTCCTCTTTCTCGATAATGGGGACGTGCATGAAGGGCACAACTAGGCTGGCAGGTTCCCATTGAGATATAATGGAACAAAATAGGGGCCTAATAGCAACCGTCCTTGGATGATTGTCACGGTCTGTAATAAGACTCAGGGCACGAGGGCTCGAGGAATCTCTGTATTACAATGAAAAAGAATTGCATGAGGAAAGAAAGGTTCCTCATGCTGCTAGCTTGCTACATATATTTCTTAAGTACCAAAGTTGAGCCATGGCAACGCGGTTCCGAATAGCTTCACCACAGCAACGGCTGTGACAATGATGCTTTTTCTTTCTTTATCTTGATTTCAGAGGAAGGGCATGTAAAGCAAAGTACAGACTATATATCAAATTTCTACCAGTATAAGCATAGCGTTTCATCCTTTCTAAATGCACGACACATTTATTAGTATTTTAGCAGGAACCACATAGTGTACCGCTTATTTTAATAATGGCATCTGTTAATAACCCATAAAGCTCGTCATCGTATCGGATTTAGGGCACAAATGACATGGATAAGGAATCCCGACAAAGCTACGAGATCCAATCAACAAAAAAGGCTCACGCTTCATGCTAGCAGGGAATCTTCAAGCTGAAAACACGTGCCATCTAGGTCCTAGAGATCTTGTAATGACATGATTGCCGAAGTTGGTCTAATATAACTGATTGCCGCCTGGGTCAGAAGAGAGCCAGAGCATTCGGTGGAGATCCGATTAATCCCGGTATGTTCATTGGCGCCGATGTGAGCAGAAAGCTGTAGCGCCCCGTCTTCTGGCAATGTGCCGAGAGCGCGCTGAGATCCCATAGTTCGCCGATGGGCATGCCGAACATAGACAGGAGCCATGGGTGGAGGTCTACGGAGAGTACTCGGTCAGGCAAGAAAGGAGAGGGGCTAGGAAAAGGGGGAAAAACACTACATAAAGGAACCCCTTCTTCACAGGGGACTTCTTCATAACAAACTCAAGGAGCAAGGAAAATACTCACAGAGATCATTAGGGCCCCCCTGCGACCCATCCTCCTTTAGCGGCATGAGCGCCTCAAACGCCCACATGTCGCCGGCTACGGCGGCGAAGTGCCGATCCCACAGCCACCGGACCGACTCGAGACACCCGTGCATGCCCGAGATCCGCGCCGACGCGAGCTTTTCGAGGTCTTGCGGCGCCGGCTCTCGCAGCACGTCTGTGAGCCCCGTGCGGATTATCAAAACGTCCCCGGGCCGGAACTCGACCCCCTGGTCCCGCGCCACGGCCTCGATCTCCGCGACCGTGATGCGGTGCCCGTCGAGGGGGTGCACCTCGACGTCTTCTTCGTCACTAGATCTCCCCTCGCCTCCCTGCCGCCGCCGCCGCCGCGCCTCCTCCCACGCCTTGAAGTCGATCAGGACGCCGCGGGCCACGAGCCCGCCGCGCGCGTGCCAGTGGTCGAGCGTCGGGGTCGGATTCTCCGAGGTCCGGGCCGCGCCAAGAGCCTCCTTGGTCACCGCGATGCCGTTGTAGGCGAGCCCCGACGGCTGGTGCTGCCAGTGCACGAGGCTGTCCCACTGGCTCCCCGACTGCGTGTTGAAGTGCAGCTCGTCGTCCCAGCCGGTGCTCTCCGATAGACCCGCCTCGCGGAGCGTCATCTGCTTGTGCTGCGTCGCCATGCGGCCGGGGAGCTCGACCGTCATGCCGTTGAGGGGCCAGCTGGGAAGTAGCCAAGTGTCAGGAGAGAGAAATCAAGTCAGGCAAGTACACGGCGGATTGACGTGGCGGTTTATGCGGTTTTGCCAAGTTGTTTGGACCTAGACGCGAGCGGCACTTACTTGAGCGATATCGATACACCGTCTCGAGCCTCGGTGTAGGCTGCTTTCACGACGCTTGGCGTCAGGAGGTTGAGCGTCCCCAGGAGATCCTTCTGCCCGTCCTTGTCGAATATGCCCCACGCGCAGCCCTGGAGCATGCCTGGCACCGGGGGCAAGTCGTCGAAATTCGGTATCTGAGAAGCATCCATGGTCTCTCACCTTCTTGCTTGTCTTTGCGCGTATGGGTTTCGTTATTTCTTGTGTGATTGTGTGACCAAAGAGCTAGATCGTTTCGGTTGGGCTGGTTCTAGCTAACAAGGGATATTTATCATAACATAGCTGCTCAAACGGTTGGTAGCTGCACCGTTTACCGTACCACCATACGGCCAACCATCACTTGTTAAACCAAGTCTACCCCACCTCGTCAGATGGTTGCAAATGGTCCGACCTAGGTTAATATAGGATAGTTCGACATACGCTGGATAGGTTGGCGTTGGAAGCTAGAGGGTAGTTTCTGTAGCACCTACCACTATAGCCGTAGGCATGTCGCTTTCGTCGATAGCAGCCCCCTGCCCCCATCCCCCTGCATGAAAATGTCCCTTACTGCCTATCATGTCCTGGTCACATGCCGTGCCTAAGCCGGTTTTATGACTAGCAAGTCTTCCAAGGTTACTGCAGTCTTGGCTTTTTAATATATACAATATCTTGAATCCCTATAACCAACTCCCTACATAGTACGAGACTAGACTGCCTGTTGGGTTCGTTTAGGTAAAATAATTGCGATTTGGCCAATAACCTAAGATACTTCTTTAAAAGGTGAAACCTC
This sequence comes from Biscogniauxia marginata, assembly GCA_022695795.1. NCBI lineage: Eukaryota > Fungi > Ascomycota > Sordariomycetes > Xylariales > Xylariaceae > Biscogniauxia > Biscogniauxia marginata. The sequence goes on from MU404233.1 coordinate 18,809, forward strand.
AATTCCCACTTAGGACCAAATTTACACAGCGCCTACATAAATCATGATTGTTGCTGGGGACATGTATGCATTGTGATTCGTCACGCGGTGCATTCGCGGCAGGCCAGGCTCTAAATTTGAGCATGCATCATTGACATACGCCATCCCTGCAGTTTGTCTTTGGGCGTAGATCAGTAGATCCCCCCGTACCCCCTCATCAGCCGCAAGTTACACATTGTTGGCGTATATCTCCTTATCTTCCAACCACGTTGCTCTAAAGTGTATATTGGGTATGCAGTTCGTGCGTTATCGGCACGACAAGTTAGCTAACAACGAAAATATTGGAAGCATCTATCATCGTCTCCCCCAGCATGCGCTAGAACAGGTCCCATTGACGAGCCCCCCTTGACACTGAAACCGCGGCAGGCCTAGGCGGTAAGCCAAAGAAAATAACGGAGTTGCGAGAAGAAATAGACGATCTGCTTTTGCAGCTTATTGCTATAGACTGTAGATTATTTAAAAAGAACAGAGCATGAGTATAATTAGTAATAGTCTCTTATACGAGTGTGTTAGTAAGGGTTTTATTCCTCCAAGTGCTGCTATTCATATTTCCTAGTCGCGTCCAGCTGGGATTGAGCAGTGAACTTTAAAAGCAGCATTACATTTGTGACCAATCTACGGATATTTACATGTGGCATGAATGAGAGGTAGATATATATACCTACCTCTTTATATATATATAAAGGTTAAAAGCAACGATGCGCATTTAAGATTTCTTGAAACATACAGATTACATTACAGCTGAAACGTGGGGCAAGTTGGGTTCTTCTTTCTTTTGATTCTAGAAGTTGGGGAGGAATCTAGCACGATAGGCATAGTTAAGAGCTATATATAAGGTATCGCCAGTCTATGCAAATCGGCTGTGACTTATATAGATGCTTCAGAGACTTGGAAATATTACCGGCGACAAGATATCTCAACCGTTATTCCCAGCAAATGTGCATGTAGGAAGGTTATTAGTCTTCCACGCCATGATAGTTATGTCATTGGCTGATCCGAATACGACTAGCATTTTCACGAATACGCCATAAGCCCCTGTCTTTACTTTTCTACGTGGCATCGAACGGTCCCGTTGAACTATTTCCCCTCTCCGGGACCTGAGGAAGACGAGGGCTTAACCGTGCCATCCGTGGAAGTCTTGGCTGCCTGCCCACTTCTCACCGCAACGGAGCAAGGTCGCTGTAAGGTAACCTAAAGTACCGGGCTGTTAGTTAATGGAATGGTCCAAGGCCATCTATAATTGACTTGATCACCTAAAAATATCAAGAAATTTATGTGTAAAATATAGTAGATTCTATAATATACTATTTATCATGCACTAGGCATTATATTTATCCATATAATCCAAACTAATAATCATCATACGACATTGAAGAACGAAGAACGTAAAACCGAATGATGAATGGTAGCTAAAACGCTGGAGCTAATCCGTAGACTCTGGGATAGATAGGATCGTATGCAAAGCAACCCCCCTCCCCCCCACCTGTGAATAACCCTTGCATGCTTGCACGTATCTAGTATATTTAAATGCAGGATGCCCATCTTTGGTCTGTCGACGATATCTAGTCTATAAATTTTTATTCTCTATCTCTGTCTTCGATCATGGCTGACATTGCTTCGGTGCAAGAAAAGTACGCGGCAGAAGCCGTGAAGCGCGTGCGCCCTGAGGGAATCGCCCAGTACCAAGTGCTTTCAGCGAGCAGCTCTGAACGGCTGCGACATCTAGTTGATGATATCTGGGCTGATCACGCCGCTCTCGACGCTCAACCCATCGCGCTTCAATCTGGGGACTCCCCTAAGTTTCTGATCATCGGTGCGGGAATATGCGGCTTCCTTGGCGCTGTTAGGCTCATCCAACAGGGCTTCACCGCCGACCAGATACGATTTGTCGAATCTGCTGGTGGAATTGGAGGAACATGGTACTGGAATCGGTACCCCGGGCTGCATTGTGATGTCGAGAGCTATGTTTATTTACCGCTGCTCGAGGAGATGGGCTTCACGCCTTCGCAGAAATATGCTCCGGGTGTGGAGATTCGAAACTACCTTTCCGAAGTTGCTAAGAAGTACGACCTAACTGACAAGATCCTCTTCCGCACCCAGGTGAACAAATTAGAGTGGGACGATACTGCTCGCATCTGGAAGGCCGAATTAACCTCAAAAAGAGGTCCCCAGGGTCAGGACATATCTCATCTAGAAGTGAACGCCGAATTTGTTTATCTAACTGCTGGGCTTCTAACTACGCCACAAGTACCTAAGCTTTCTGGTGTTGGTCTTGAAGGCTTCAAGGGAGACATTTTCCATACATCACTATGGAACTATGATGTTACTGGTGGTTCACCCGAACATGTCTTTTCGGATATGTCGAAGCTCTCAGATAAGAGAGTGGGCATCATCGGCACTGGTGCAACCGCAATCCAGGCGGTACCGTGCTTGGCCCAGTATTCGAAGGAGCTGTACGTGTTTCAGCGCACGCCAAGCGCGGTCTACTCCCGAGGGCAGCGAGAAACAACCGCGGCCGAATGGGCACAGATTGCTAGTCACCCGGGGTGGCAGGAGGAACGGATGCGGAACTTTGCCGGGAAGATCTCTCACACCCTACCACCCGAGGCTCCGGACCTCGTTAATGACGAGTGGTCCAAGCAACCAGCTTATTCGGCGCTGACCGGCGACCCAAAATACGCGGTTGTCGGCCCAGAGCAGGTCCCAGAACTTATAGGTCATTACCTGGCACTAGACGCCGAAAACAGTGCCAGGCTACGGAAACGGGTTTCGGAAATCGTCCAGGACAAGACCACCGCCGAGAAATTGACCCCGTGGTATCCAGTCTGGTGCAAGCGTCCGACCTTCAGCGACACATACCTACAGGCGTTCAACCAATCCCACGTCCACCTCGTCGACACGAACGGTAAGGGCGTCGACAGCGTGACGCCGCAGGGCTTAGTTGTCGGCGACAAGGAGTACCCGCTAGATATTATCGTGCTCGCCACGGGCTACAGATCACCAATAGTCGGTAGTATGGATCCATCCGCGCGTGCGGGCGTCAAGGTATTCGGGAGGAACGGGAGGGACATGTCGGACAAGGTACAGAAGGAAGGGCTGTCCACCTTGCATGGCAACTCGAGCAACGGCTTCCCGAACCTGTTCTGGCCGGGCCCGATCCAGTCGGGCACGGCGGCGAACCATCAGCACGTGCTCGACACCCACTCTAAGCTCATGGCATACATCGTGGGCGCGGCGCACGAGCAGGCGGGCGGCAAGACGAAGACGGGCGTCGTCGTCGAGGTCGAGAGCGCGGCCGAGGACGCGTGGAGCGTGCGCATCATGCAGGGCGCCGCGCGGTTCGCGGTCATGACGGTGTGCACGCCGAGCTACGTCACCGGCGAGACCCACGGGGCGCCGAAGCTTGGCAGCCAGGAGGAGATGAACAAGGCCGCGCGCTCGGCTAGCTGGGGCGGGGGGCTGATCACGTTCATTGAGGAGGTGGAGAAGTGGCGGGACGAAGGCAAGCTCAGCGGCATCAAGATCAGTGTTCCGTGAGGGACGGTGGTAGAGACTTCCAGTTGAACGACCACGAACAAACCCTAGGCGTGTTAATAGTTCCAAGACGTTATATTCATCACTTCAACTAGCATGATAGATGTACTCCCTAGCTTTATCTGAAGGAGCGTTATGATTTGAATAATACCTACTAACTCATATGGAATTCAACATGCCGCCCAATCTCTCGTCTGTGTTATCAATTTAGAACCCTCTCCGCTCAGAACCTTACAAGTGTTGGGTTAAGATGGGCTTGGAAACTAGGAGTAAGGTTAGTAGTGTTGATGAAGTAGTTGTATCAACAGTCTGATCTAGGCATATATTGACCATCACATCCCTTGAACATGACGCATTCTCCAGGCGGTTGAAAATTTGGTGCCCTTAGAAACCTGAAGATTCATCCCATAATATTACGTCTCCCAAGGCGGCGGGTGGCTCCTAATGTTGAATCACATCAGCTTCGATATTGATCACCGATCGCAATAACCATCCTGTGAACTCATGAAACATTTGGTATCGCAATTATCTCCCCTGCTAGGACAGACATCAATCACATCACACAACTCCAAACTTGAATCACCAATTTGTTCAAGTTCATCACCTCTACTACCTTGGGGTGTATCTAGACTATGGGCTTGCCATGATTTTCGTGGTTCTCTCCGGTAGAAGCGACCGGGTATAGGCTCGCATGTCGGCGGCACCGGAAGAAACCCCCAGAGAGACCAAGGGTGAAAGTGAAGTTTGTATCCAGCGGGGCACTCAACGGTGTAGCCCTCGGAGCAGTACCCGTTCTCTGGGCACTCGTCGCAAGTCGGGCTGTACTGACCAAAAATTGACGATGCGTTGGTCATTCCGGTCTCTTGGTCACAAAAGCCAGCGTCTATCTTGGCTTTACGATAGGTAAGGGCAACAGCTATAGATATCAAAGCGACAAAAACTAGAAGGCATTTCTGGAATGTCCACTCTTGTCCTGTGGCGCTTGGCTTGCGCCGTCGAGTTCTCTGAACAGCAGTTGAATCACCGGATTTTGTCAGGCCCGCCCCTTTGGGTGGATTTTCTGGCTCACGAGAACTGTACTTTGTGGCTGGCGGGATGTTTTTTAGGGCAGCCAGCATATCAACGTCGACCAGTCCCGGAGATTTCTTCAACTTGGGGATATGAACCACGTCGAACTTGGTGCCGGCAACTTCATACGTAATCGTCTGAACCGAATGGACACGACGGGAGGCGGAGGGAGCTGGACATTGTACCCGCAATGGCAAATTATTTCCAGGTTTGCGCTGCTCACAACATCTACCATACTTGTCTTCGTTGACGTCTTGCAGCGCATACTGCATAGATTTCCTCTGGGCCCCTTGGAATGGATCATTATTGTCAGAGCTGCCGTTCATTGCTGCCAATTATTGAGAGAAATTGTAAACAAGTAGCGCTTCCCTGTTGAAATGGTCTGTCTTTCACAATAGGGGACGGATTCGTTGCGGATGTGCTCTCTAGTACGCTAACTTCAGGCAAAACAATAGATACTCAAAAATATATTTGATGTGTGGAGGTTATACTGGGAGAGCAAGGTGGGAAACCAATTTCTTTTGTATATTGTAGTTTCTTTGAGATTCGCTGTGTGCCACAACTACACAATATGCTAGAACGTTCCAATAAAGTAAAGAAAAGACATGGCCACAACTACAAGTGAATACTAGGTTAGAAACTCCTAGAATGAGCTATATTAACTAAAAATTTCAGATGGTATCCATGTTCCAGTGCTATACGTTATCTCTTTCATGTTGTCAATGTTTGTTCGTTTCATAAAATCAAACTCTTTAGCTTCCAGTCACAGCGCGAGGGAAATCTAACAATGTTTCAGTAAATGGACCAAATCCGCTGCCATTAACAGCACCAAAAAGTGGCAATAGAGGGAGAAGCAATCGAGGTGGCTTCCTGGTTCTTCCGAGACTATTCCGGAGCTATCAGTGTTGATGTTAATTTGTTGTAATAGCATTTAAGATGACTATCGCGAAGAAAAAAGTGACTTCACTAAACATTCACGCGAAATACTTGGGGCACTCACCAAATCACAAGGCAAACAAGTGAATAATAGGTTGCTGGGAAAAGATATCTCCGGGAGTACTATATTTAGGGTAGAAGGAGATGTCTATTTTCTTTCCCCCTATTCCTCACGCGGATCGAGTTATTCTAGTAGATATATCTATATATCACACCTGTTCGCTCCGTTCACTACCTAACCCTTTCCAACTTTCGGGTTGCCCATAATATCCTCACTTATTCTCCCGACTTCATTTACTACTAGACTATTAACTTTGCCAAGCGCCATGTCGTCTCTTGGACCTGGACAGCTTGTCAAAGGCATGGGCTGGGATTACCGCGTCGCCAAGCTATCTCCGAGCCGGAGGCAATGGATTGCATGAAGATGTCCACCGTCTGAAAAGCCGGGAATTTTCGGCACGAGGAGAATGATTTCGAGATCCTCAAATGGTTATTTGTGTTGTATCAACTGTCTCTAGACTCCAAGGTTAACTAGCATCACGAGGCATAAAATGACATAGAATTTTGTGTTGAAATATCTAGAATGTTGTGCGGGATATCTAACACCTGTCTCAAAAGTATACCGTAGCGATGAATAAGGAACAACAGTATGAGAAGAAAATCCTTTGCAACACGGCCAGGATGTGAGTGATTATTGAGTGGCCATGTTACGACCCGTACGCTCACCATCGGCGTGGCAGATTAGGAGCGCGGAATCGTTCATGTGGCAGCAAGATAGGCGCAGGCTTGTGCACCCGCCCATCAAAATGGATTGGCCGTGTAAGCCTTCTCAGCCTCTTCGTAAGCATCATACGACCAAATCCAGCGTTGCTCTTTGGGGTGTGTCCTGCACGTTCCGCATTTGTTAAAGATGACCACTCAAAAATGTTACAGTGTTACTCAACCTGCTTACCAGTCTGAATCAGAGTGAAAGCTACGGCTCAATTCCGCAGCTCGAACTGTTCGAAGTCTCTCATCTGATGTGTGAAAGTATTCCGCATGCTTACGTGTCTCGTCTAGCATACGAGCTGTCCGCACTATCCTTAAATCTTCATACATTGCCGTAGCCTTCGGAATCTGGTCCTTGCATGTAACTCGACCCAGCAGGTATCCAAGGATAGCGGCATCCTCTAGGCCTAGATTGAGGCCTTGGGCCATGTAGGGAAGAATGGCATGGCAGCAGTCGCCCCCCATAACTGTTGTACCTTGAGGGGAGCGCCATGTCCCAAGTGGCGGCACTACAGTCATATTAGCTTCTACTCTCTCGCCTATAGTATACAGTATATACATTGCATAAGTCTCCATTTGTGGACACGCTCAACGGTTCCTAATATCTTGTTCAATCTGCGACACTAATGAGCCTGGGCCACAAGTTCTTGGATAGTGGAACGCTGGTGGATGAGACTCACATCGGATCCCATCCCTCGAAATGTTTTCTCATCTCGGGCAGTTCAGCTGCCATCTTCGAATCCTGGCCCTCTCTGATGTCATCTTGGACAAGTAGAACAATGTTGAGCTGTCTAGTACCACGAACTGGATAAGCCACAGCATGAGAACGCGGGCCGATCCAGATGCGGATCATGGGCTCGTGCATCCATGTTTGCAGATCCTTCTCTCCGCTTAACTGATCGTAGTCAACAGTAATGCGATAGGCCATGTCACCCGTTGGCTCAGGGTCCACTCGTTTGCCAATTACATGTGATCTGAGGGAGGACCAAACGCCCCCAGCAACGATCACGATGTCTCCTTTGTGTGTCCCCTTCTGAGTGTTGACTGCGGGCTTTGATATATCAACCTCATTGACGCGGGTGGAGTAGAGGATCTCAACACCGAGCTCGCGTGCTCGATGAACGAGACTAGTCTGGAGATCCCTCCGGTGCATGGTCCACAAGGGATGGCCGTAGCGCCGGTTGATTTCGACATCGTAGTCCTGCCTCTGAGCAAGAAGTGTTCCATCATAATCACGTATCTGAAGGGCTGTCGGTGCCGCCACCAGAGGCTCGAGAATGTTTGATAGACCCCATTTGGCCCAAAGCCTTGTGCCGTTGGGCGAGCTTTGTAAGCCGGCACCGATTTCATGGGGTCCCGAGTGTGCTTCGAAGATAGTGACTTGATGGCTAGCCAAGGCTACTGAGATAGCTGCCGCAAGACCGAAGAGGCCACCTCCAACAATTAGGACCTTCAACTGGACGATGTTTTCGGGTCGAGAGCCAAGAAGAGTCTCGCCAGCCATCGTGAAGTTACCAGTCTTACTGCTGTAAGTTATCAGCTTCGTGGATCTCTGGGAAAGGTTTGTACAATCTACTCATAAAACAATAATCGACAAGCTCATTACAATTTTCTTAGTAAAAACTGTCGTAGACGGAGAAGGGAATTATAACGCGCATTGAGAATAATATTGCGATTTGCCTGTACGACAGGAGGTGATTTCCACTGAGTGCTGATATCAGCTGGATGATTTTTAACCACGCTAGATGCCGTGCTCCACGACGATGTTACGAGGTGGTTAAGGCTTGCATATGTATGAATACGGAAGCCCCAATAGGGGGATAAGTACTTGGATCAGCATTAAAACATGCTGGGATGGGAGTGTTATTGCATTAGGGTTATCTCCGATCGAGTACTCGAAAGATGCAGTTGATGACTCCATTAATGCAGATTAATAGTAATAGCAAGGGGCAGGGAAACTGAGTAAGATAATTATCAGCTGATCAAAAAGGCAGTGTAGACTGCATACATTTTGTGTAGGGTTGCGTGTCACAGGAATTCCTGTTTATGTCAGCATTGCAGATGTAGGGAGAACAAGTTCCCTACCCGATACAGCAACCCTAATGATTAAATAAGAGCCTTTAAGTCGTACATGAGTTAAAACTGAACAATACGTTCAAAATACGACTAGTAACTTCTGCTTGTTTTTCAATGTTCATTACATTTATGCTCATCGATTCGATTAAACTTCAAATAGAGTCAGAGAAATGATTGCCAATACGAAATCCGAGGACCTGCTGTCTCTAGTCGCTGAACTCAGTAGACTTACCGCAGCGACCTACACGCCAAACAGGGGCTTCGCTACTCCAGATGCAAGTAGAACTTTTGCTGGCATTGTCGAGAACCTGGGCGTCAGCGCGCGCGATCCTGCAGAGAACGTCTACTACCTTGCGACAAGGACAGCCCAAAACTCAGCTATCCGCTGCGCCATCGAACTGGGCATCTTCCAGCTCATGACGCAAGGCAGCAGCCCAAAGAGTGCAGACGAGCTCGCTGCATCTTCAGGAGCTGAATCGGCGCTGGTAGAGCGTCTCATGAGAACTCTTGTTGGCTGCGGCGTCTTCGAAGAGGCTGGCCAGCGCTTGTATCAGAATAACAGGTTGTCAAGAGCTTTCTCTGGTCAGAACAACCGGGACATGTTCCAGCAGATGTACGACTTCGTCGGCAAGGGGGCCTACGTGCTTCCCACATTCTTAAAGGAGACCGGGTGGAAGAATCCCGAAGGTTACGAGAAATCTGCCATCAATATTGGGCTAGGTATCTCACAGGGGGGATTTTGGGAGTGGCTATCGGCTGATCCGACGCGCCAGGCCCTTTTTAATAGCGGCATGCAAAGTCGACCCAATGCTATCAATGTTGCCACCCTTTACAAATTCGACGAAGAGCTCAATTGTGGTCTCAAAGACGATGAGGTCACACTTGTGGATATCGGAGGTGGACGTGGCCATGCCCTGATCGAGATCAAGCAGGCATTCCCTGGACTTCGTGGCCGGTTGGTGTTGCAGGATCAGGAGACCGTTATCCAAGAGGCTATTTCTCAAGGTTTGCCTGACTATATCGAGCCTCAGGCCGCATCATTCTTCGAGCCCAATCCGGTTCGGAATGCCCGCGCATATTACTACCGCCGCATTTTCCATGACTGGTCTGACCCCATTGCCGTTAAGATCTTGTCCAGCACCGTGGCAGCCATGGGACCTGAGAGTCGTGTACTCATCGCTGATATCTCTATGCCGCTGGCCGATGCTCCCTGGTCTATGGCCGTACAAGACCTCAATATGATGGTCCTTGGCGGCATAGAACGCACGGAGGAGCAATGGCTTTCTCTACTAAGTAAAGCCGGACTTGCACTGACTAAGGTCTGGAAGGCTGAAGGGAGCAACCATGTAATCATTGAGAGTCGGCTTCGCGTCTAAGTCACAATCATAGAGAAATGAAGGATCTGAAGCTCCTGTTAATAATTGTCAAGTGATTGAGAAGGTGCAAAACAGACTTGAGAAGATGGGAGTGTAGGGGCCAATGTAGAACCAGAATAATCGCCAGCGAGCTCCCCCAGCGCCCTTGGGGCGTCATTGAGCCTTGAATATCCAGTAGTCGCTCTTAGGCCCGTGACATTAATCTATATCCATTTATGCTTCGTTGTTACTATGATATCATACCACTCTGGCATTAAGTTGTATTATGATCTTAAGAGCCCAGCATAGACTTCACTGATATGATCTCCTCTCATAGTATTCTAATGAACCCAAATCATCGTGACTATTATACGAACTGTCATTTTGTATTAACGTTGGCTATTTTTATAACTACTTTTAAATGACAGCTCATGATGGTTTTCTTTAGGTTACTAGTTTTCCAACATGTTCTAACAGATGAAGCCTTTCAAAGTTGTCACCTGCATAGAAATCTACTTCTTGATTTGCAGCAGCCATGAGGCATCCACCATGTCTCGCATCAGATCGGGCTTTCAAGGATTCATCTCTCTTTCACTCATCAGCCCCATTTAGAAATAACGCAATCCTAGCCACACCGCCTCTTTCAACCCCTCCAAGGATCATATGAGAGGGATTTAAAGGATAATGTGGTTGCACAGACATGAACTATGTGGAAAAAGAAGTGCGTGGCTGGGAGATATTCGCCGCTGGTTGGTAAACCACTTACGTGTGAATCAACTCTACACATCAGCATGGAGATCGGCGTCTTCTTTTGAGGCTGGCGAAAAGGGACTAGAATTAAATTTGGATTCATGTGTCAAGAGCCTTAGCATCGGCCTTAGCACCGGCAAGGCTGAACACTAGTACAAAGGCCATGAGAACAAAGGGGATATTTTATGTGAACATAAACCGCTCTCTTTATACCTGTAGCTCGAGGCCTACGCGTAATAACATTGTCGATACCTTTACCTATGGTCTACATTGTTATACCATAACGATTAAGCGTCTAGACTGCTGACATGTATGTCTCACTTTATGTTGTGCCACGTTACGCTATGATGATATTGTTAACGTCCGAAGGACGTGACTATCTACTAAGTACATAGTCCCGTTTTTGACGCGCAGCAATGGCGCATAAGACGACTAAAGTACCGAAACAGAGCTAGTATATCGCTTGACATAAGAGATCCTCCGCTTCTTGCTTAAACATTACTTAATATCGGGTGGTATATTAATTAATTAGTGTCGGCGTTAACTAGTAATACCGCTTCGGTTAACTTATGTTAGAAAAAAACCTCGCCCCTGTGACGGCTGAGGGTCGTCACATGGCATATAGTCCAACCTACCTGGTATCAAGTTAGGGAACTTGATATTCTGTTACCCTTTTGGGAGCGGGGTGATTAGTGTGGTTGGCTAGTCACTGCCGTGACAGCCCCACTAATAAGCGAAGTACAGTTCGGTATTATCATTACCGATAAATACCCGGGAAAAACCTAAGCCGACCAAGGGGTCATGTACAGTTTAAAACCACAGCGGGATTCGAACCCACAGCGGGAATTCAAACCCACAGCGGGATTCGAACCCACAGCGGGATTCGAACCCACTTACATTTGCATCCCAAGCAAATGCACTGCCAAATGCTAACCAACTACGCCATGTGGCCCCATGTTACGCCAGTCAGATTGATCACGACGTTCCAAATGCCTGAACTAAGAAGTTCGGTGAGTCCAAAGTCAGACTTGTGGGATTGGATTGGATGCTAGCGTTGTGTCTCGACTGTAGCACTGCAGCGAGGTGTAATATACCCAACCAACCGGATATGCTTGTCACTTACACCGTAGCTTACTTAGTAAGATGCAGACATCTAGTTTTCGTATCCATCACTTCGGTGGTGTCTTAGATGGTAAAGTAGGTGTTGCAACTTCTAGACTTTAATTCCGCACATGTATCATTATTTAATTAGCTATCAGTACAAATGCAATATTAAATGTATTGATATAACCATTAAGAATATGTTACACCATCGTAATTATTTATATGTACTTTCGATACTGTACCTAAGTACCTGTATCATCGTATTATGGAGTTTAGCAAGCTGTTATTGCTGTTAGTAAAAGTGCATATCGGGGCCATGGAATCACGTTTGGGAGTTAGCTTATAGATGCGTCTTTTTGCATAATTTGGGTACAATATATACCAGGGGATGATCGTTTTCGAAGACTTATTTAGCCCTGACCTTTTCTACCCAGCTTGACAGTATTACAAGATATTTTTGTTGTCTCTCCTTAGCCTCACGAAATGAACGGCCTCCTCTAAACCTTCACATCCTTGTTTGTCTATACCGGTATTTGGATACTTCGATATCTCGAAATGTCATCTTCTGTTCCTCTTGATCAGCTGCCCGAGGCATCGAAGCAAGCTAGTCTCAGAGTCATCGACCTGCATGAGCTTGAGTCTGGATCAGCTTCTGAGCACGCATCCCTTCTCCAGGCTAGTATAGAGGATGGCTTCTTCTATCTCAAACTCGTTGATACTCCTGAGCGGCCCGTACAGAAGTATGCCGAGAGGATCTTTCGACTTTCTGAAGAAATATTTGAACAAGATCCTGCAGTGAAAGATTTGTTCGACGTGGACAAGATATCGCACAACAAGACCAATGGCTACAAGCCAAGGGGGAGAAATATTGTCAGCAAAGACGGGACTAGAGATGGGTTTGAAAGTTGGGTGGTAAGTGCAGTTGGATCTAACTTGTCTTCTCATGATATTGACTGCTGTCAAGTTACCTCGTAATGGCCTCTTCCAATTAGGCAACGATTCATTTCCACATCCTCCTGTGGTGGCAATTGGCATGAACTCTTTGAAGAGTTTCATCACTGAACTCGGGTCCGCTGCGCAGACAATATTCAGATCTCTCTCTGCCTCTCTCAGCCTACAGCCTGGCCAGCGGTTTGAGGACTTCCATAACCCATCAAATCCTGCCTCGGACATTCTACGGCTGCTGAAGTATCATGCCGATGGGCGCATAGGCAATGTTCCCCAAACCCCTCACACCGACCTAGGCAGCCTCACATTTTTATTCACATCCACGCCTGGGCTTCAAGTCTTACCAGTGAATGTCCAGAGCCCGATTGGAACCCCACCCACAGAGGCCGATTGGCGATATGTTTTACCTATTGAGGGATACGCCATCGTGAATATCGGCGACTGCATGACAAAGATGACCAATGGGTTGCTCAAAAGTGTGTTGCACCGGGTCGGCCCCCTCCCTGGACACCCCATGCCTGAACGGTACAGTTTTGCCTATCTCATGCGCCCTGAAGACTCCACACCACTTTGTGTTCTTGAAAGTCCACTCATCCCAGCGCCCCAGAAGGATGAGGTTTATGTGACGAGTGGTGAATGGATTCAGAGCAAATTCAAAGCATTGCGTGGAGTACACGACTCGAAGAATGGTGATCGTATTCTCACTGGCGGGCGGGGGGTCCTAGTTTAGTATGTGGAGGACTATATGACGAAATAGTTCGAGGCAAGGACAGATGGATGTTCTTCCTCACGACGGCAGATCATCATTCAGTATACAGAACCCTTAAGGTATCAGGATCAATCAGTTTGACGTTCATATATAATAAAAAGATATAACGTCATTCTCCTTAAAAAGTACTATCGCCGATATGGGTTAATTGTCACAGCCGTTACTGTGGTGAAGCTATTCAGACTACGTTGCTGTGCACGCCGTCGTTGCCATGGCTTAATTCAGTACTTAAGAAATGTATGTAGCTTGCTAGTAGCGCGAGGATTATTTCTTTCCTCACGTAAATCTTTCTCATTGTAATATAGAGATCTCTCGAGCCCTCGCGCCCTGTGTCTTATTATAGTCCGTGATATTAATACTCGTGTATATATATAAAATAGAATTATAAAGTGCATAATAAAACCTTGTTTAAGTTTTAATGTGTAATTTATATACCTTTTAATAATAATTAAACTTTTATTATATAATATATAGATATTAAGTTAAAAAGGAAAAAAAATATAATTATTATATCGAGAAAGTAAACTAAGTATAACTAGTATATTCTTATAATAAAAAGATAAAACAAGATAATTATTTACCTTAATATATCTTATAAGTGAGTAAGCCACTTAATTTCTTATATAAAGTCGACTTTTTTAAAAATTTATAACTTTATACGTAAAAATCGTAAAAGTCTCGAACCTCTTTTTTAATTATATAATTATAAAGTTTAATTAAAAGTAAAATAAAAAAAAATAAAGAATAAAATATATAAAGAAAAACGTAAAAAGGTTTATACGTTTTATTTTAATTTTAGTTTTTACGCGTTTTTTTTTTTTACGTTTCTTGAAATTAATTTTTTTAAATTTTATTTTTAGTTAAAATTTATAATTATATAATTAATAAAAAAAGTTCGAGACTTTTACGATTTTTACGCGTAAAATTATGAATTTTTAAAAAAGTCGATTTTATATAGGAAATCAAGTGGCTTACTCGCTTGTGTGGCTTACTCGCTTGTGTGGCTTACTCGCTTGTGTGGCTTACTCGCTTGTGTGGCTTACTCGCTTGTGTGGCTTACTCGCTTGTGTGGCTTACTC
>MU404233.1:33333-47286 GCA_022695795.1 Biscogniauxia marginata
CGCTTGTAAGACACGTTATAATAATTATTATATAAAATAACCATTTTTCATAAATAACTGTTTTTTATAATTATATTACCTTATAATAATAATTAAGCTTTTTATAATATTATATTATATATTAATAATAAATATAACGTTTTAATACTTTTATTAAATTTAAAAAAATTTATAAAAACTTATATAATTTTAAATAAGGTTTATATAAATTAAAACTAGGTTTAATACTTCGATTTTATATAAAACGTATATAAGATTTAAATTTAAGTTTAATATTTTATATTTTACGTTTTATATTATAATTTATATTTAAAATTTACGTTAATAAGTTTTAAAAGACGTTATTAAAACTTAAATCACGGCCTCGACTTAAATTACACTTAATTAAATTATCTTTTCAAAGTTATAACGAGGAATTAAACTTTATAATTAATAAGTAAATCTTAATAACTAGGGCTTTTAATTATAATAAAAGATGTTATTATTTAATATAAAAAGATAAAATAACTAGTTAATTAATTATTTATATATATATATAACTTTGAAATATAACTAAGCTTTTTATAACACCGTATTAATTTTATAATATTATAATAATTTATCGTAAACTATATAAGCTTAATTATAACTTAGTAATTAAGCGGCGTCGCTTTTACGTGATAATTATAAGCCCGGCGCTTTAAGCGGTAAAGTCGATTACGTTAGCTTAATAATTTAGCGGTATGTGTTAAACACGTTCTTTGCATATATAAAACATTATTCCCGTTTCGTATGAAACTAGTTTGGTTCTCATAATAGGAGGTTAAGGTTCGATCTCGGTAGAAAGCTACGAGGACGAAATGGGACTTACTTAGAGACTAAGTAAGGGTTATTAAGTGGCTGCTTAGCGGGCGTATACGGCTTTAGCTTACGTACGGTAATTAACCTGCGTGTAAGCAACTTTTAGCCTTAGTCGGCTAAAAGTTGAGAAGTGTATCGTAAACTATATAAGTTTAATTATAACTTAGTAATTAAGCGTCGTCGCTTTTACGCGATATAATTTATTATTATTAAAAAAATAAAAATAAAAATATTTAATATAAAGTTTTAAACGCTTATTAATTTAAATAATTATAAAATTTATTATTTTATAAAATTCAAAAAAAAATTCAAAAAAACTTAATATTATTATATTTAATATATTTAAATTAATTTCTTTAATTTAAAAAAAGTTATTATTATATTATTTTCTATATAAAAAATATAAACTTTTTTTATCTTAATATAAATTAAATATTTTAAAAAGCTAAAAAATTTATAATAATTAACTCGTAATATATTTTTATAATTAAATTTTATTATAAATAAAAAATAAAAATATAGAATTTATTTTATAAGTATTATAAATAATTATTTATAATTAATTTATAAAAAATATTTTATTATAAAATAAAATTACTCGTTTTTAAAAAATAAAATACATTTTTAATAAGCGACGTAAAATTAAAAATAAACAATTATAAATATATAAAATATTTAATATAAAAATAATTTTATAATTAATAATAATAAAAAAGTTCTCGAAAAAGTAATAATTAAATTAATTATAATACGCGTATTAATATAACAAATAAAAATACGTTTAATAATATAATAAATAAAAAATAATTAGCGATTTAAATTTTAAAAGGTTTTAATTAATTTTATTTATTATTATTTCTTTATTTTAATTTTAAAAATCTTTAACTTAAAGATATAATAAATTAATTAACTTAAATTACGTATTAAGAAACTAAATATTTAATATAAATAAGATAATTTAAATAATAATAATTATTAATTAATTTTAATACTATGTAAATATATATATATATTTTTAATTTTTTAAATCAACTTTATATATAATATTTATATTATAACTACCTCGTTAATTTGTAAATAATATTTAATTACTTTATTTAAAATAATTATAAGTATATTAACCTTTTTAACGGTATTATATGTTTATTTAATAAAGAGAAACGATAAAATTCAATATATAAAACTTTTTAAAACCTTTAAATACTTTTAAAAGTAATAAGAATTCAAAGTAATAAATCGATTATTTTAATATTTTAAAATTAATAATAATATGTAACATAATATATATATATATATATATTGGTTTTTAATTGTAAGGAATTTACTTTTCTTTTTATAAAACAAATATAAATATATATTATTATAATAAAAAACTAAAAGTTTAAAAACAAAGATTATTAATTTTCATTATATTAAATTAAATAAAACTATGTTAAAAACGGATTATAAATTATATTAATCATAATTAACAAATTTATATAATTATTAAAAATCTTATATTTAAATTTTTTAATATGAAATAATAAAAAGTATAACATTATATAAATTAAGTTTATAAAAAGAAGCTTTAATAAGGCTTTAAAGTTAAGCTTTTTTATTATTTATTTATTTATCACCTTTTTTATTAGTTTTATATATTTATATCACCTTTAATATATAAACCACTTATATAACTATATATATTAATTTCAAATATTAAGTGTCATTTTTAATATTTTAACACTTAATACGGGCTATAAAGATATTTTATACCTTGTAAGCCATAGTCGTAAATAGATAAGGTGTTATGACCTACCCAAGACCAAAGGGGTCTTTTGTGAGGGGTCCGTAAACCAATGACGGAGTAACCTCGAGTAATCACTTGAGCAAACCAAGGATAAGATCTATTGTGATCTAGGTACGACTAGATCACGATAAATCTATATAAAACAGTTAAAAAGAATAATGGATTTTGCTCTTAAGAAAGAGTTATATAAATAACCTGGAATTTCTTATATATCTAGTTATTTATTCTAGTTTTTTAATTATTAATTTAAAATTATAATTACTTTTTAATATTATAATGAGAGTACCTTAAAATCTTTTTAATAAATAAAGCATTATAAATCTTTTAAACCATCTTCGATTTATTATTACCTTTAAATTAAGAAAGCTTAGTACGTATTTACCTGTGAAGTTAGTTAACTAGGAATACATAGGGAGGTTTGTCATATAAGGGAGATAAAGGTTTATATATAGAGCTTATAAGGCTTTTCCCTTCTTTTTATATAGTTTACTTATAATAAATGAAAAAAGTATCGTTAAATTATAAATCAACCCACCTTATTTATTTAAAGTAATTTTAAAAGTGTAATTTTTAAGCTTTCCTTTTAAAAATATTATAATAAATACTTTAAAAATAAAGCTTTTTAACGAGATATTTTTAATATTTATATTTATTATACTTTTAAAATAATAAGAAACTATTTATAAAATAGTAATAAATTTATAATTTATAATCATTTTAATATAAATAAATAATAAATTAAATATTAAGTTAAATTTTTAATGTTACTTTAAATAAATAAGGTGGTTTAAATGGTTTAAATGGTTAAAATGGTGTTATAAACCATGGGAACGGAGGAATTCCATACTAAGGTGTCGTGGCACGAACCAAGGAATTAATAAACCAATTAGTTCCGTTCTAGTTATAATGTAACCTCACGTGACGTGGATATAATGAGATATCATATTTAACAGGGATAAATATTAAGGGATTTCATATCCATCGATATCTAACATATTAAATAGTGGAAATGTATATAAAAAAGAATAAGTATAAATAAATTAAAATTTCCTTATATAATTAGTCTCTCCTTTTTTAGCTATTAATTTAAAATTATAATTACTCTTTAATATTATAATAAAAGTACTTTAAAACCTCTTTAACAAACATAACATTTTAAATTAATTAAACCAATCTTAACCTATTATTACCTTTAAATCAAGAAAACCTAGTACGTACTTACTTATAAAGTTAATTAACTAGGAACATATAAAGAGGTTCGTCACATTTTAATAGCTCCTTAATTAATACTTAATATTGGTTTAAAAAAAGGGACTTTCAATTAAATAGTCCCAAAATAAGCATACCCCTTAAAACCAAAAAGTAATAAGAAAAGAAATAAATAAAAAAACAATAATTAATAAGCTTTTAAACGAAAGCTTTAGGTCTTTTTACGGTATAACTAAAAGGTTTAAAGGAACCAACACAAGAATTCATTATAATTATAACTAAAAAAGAGTCATAAAAGGACATCTCGGAAAATCAATAAAAAGAAGCATTTAAGAAAAAAGAAAAAGAGAAGAAAGAAATACTTAAAAAAAAAGATAAATAGGCAAAACAACCTTTACCTCTTAAAAACAAATAATCACTTTTAAACGATAACAACCCTAACAACTTAAACGATAAAAACAATATAATAACCCCCGACGTAAAGAGTTTTAAATTAATTACACCTAATAAATATAATAAATTAAGTAATTTAAAAGGATTTCTAATCCAAGCTGAAACCTATTTATAATTCTATTATAAAACGATTACTATTAAAGAACAAAAGGTTCTCACGATATCCCAGCTCCTCGCCGAAACCGCTTTAACCTGGTTTTAACCAGTATTAAAGGATTATCTAGAAAACAAATTAAACGTTTAAAAAAACACGAAAAAAGTCTTTAAAAATTATAAGAAGTTTAAAAAACAACTTAAGTCTATATTTAACAATTTAATCCTTAAATAACAAGCCGAAGCTCGACTTTATAAATTACAACAAAACAAAAAGGCTTTAAACTACGCTATTAAATTTAAAAGACTCGTAAACCAGTTATAACTACCTATTAAAAGCCTATACTACTTATTTTATTAAAAATTAAAAAACCATATAAAGAATAAGTTATACAAAATAAATTTATATAAAAAAAGAAACCTAAAAAAGTTTAATAATTACGTTATAATAGCAATTACTATTAATAACGAAAACTTTAAACGATACCTTAAAAAGAAAAAGACAGTACAACGAAAGAGTAATAATCAACTAAAAAGAGGAAATTATAAAAGCGATATCGAAACCAAAAAAAGCATTAAAACCAAGTTAAACCGCATTAAAATTAACATTATTTAAAAAGAACAAAAAAAACAAAATAAATCAACCATTAAATGTTTTAACTACAAAAAGAAAAGACATTATAAAAACGAGTACCGAAGTCCTAAAAAACAAGAACCAAAAACAAGAAGGATTCCTCAACCCGAGAAAAAAGTCGCTAAAGTAAAGATTTAATTCGAAAACAACAAAAAAATAAACCAAGTATTTATTATCGGTACTATCAAAGTAGAAAAGATTAAAGAAACCTTTATAAAAAGAGTTTATAAATCTTATTAAATCAACCGTAAAGACTATCTAAAAAATAACTACTTATATTTAAGATATTTTACATTAAAACAAGCCAAATAAAAATATAATAAAAGCGAATTATTATACGTATGTAATAATTATAAGCTAGGATACGACTTAGGAATTAAATTAAACTATAATGATTTATATTAAAGCCACTACAAAAACGACAAATGCGAAACCTATTAAGGAAAAAGCCAATATAATAACCTAAATTAAAGGTTTTATATAAATAATAATTATAATGTTTATTAAAGCTTAAAAGAACATATATCGTTACATTAGAGCTTTTATACTAACGACGCTTATTAAGTATATAAAAATTCTAAGGATAAAACTAGTTATTATCCTTAAAAACTAAAAAGTAATAACACGAAAGAAAATAAATATATCTATAATAACACCCCACGTTAGCCATATTTTCCTCGAGCATGTTATCTTCACCCCGATTCTAAAAGAAGTAATAAAACAATTATTAAAAGTTATATATATTACACCTCGATATTATACGACATATATAACTTACTCGAAACAGGTTTCGAAAAAAACGAGATTAAAGAAGAATTATAGGAATTATAAAAGGAACTACATTTTCCATAATAGCTCGAAAAACGAACTAAATACGATACCGGTCTATTTAGCTTTATAAAAAAACACTTAACAAAGCAACAAATAAAAACATATACGACTAAACAAAGCTATAAACAAATCATTAAAATATACCTTAAAAAAAAAGGAAAACTTCCAAAAATTAATATAAACTTAAAAAGAAATATTAAAATACCCCTAACAAATAAACTTAATAATTATTCGTTTTATTTAAGAATAATCCAAAACTTCAAAAAATTCCAAATCAATAGAATAAACTTAAGCTATAAAAGGGCCCTTAAAAAAGAATTGAAATTTTAATGTGTAAGGTTTTATATAAAAAACAAACCTCTTACCCTTTACTACGTAAAAAGTAATTAAAGAAACTATCTAAGTAATAATTACTGGAAATACGCTCTTATGAAAGTCTAAGAATGGAAGGACATCCAGGTTATAACAACTAAAAAAAAACTAAAAAAGAAGGGACGTAAAAAACCAAAAAACGGTAAAAGCTTTCGCTAGTAAAGCAGCGAAAAGCCATAAATAACAAGTTTTTATATAAAATCTAATCGGGACTTAATAATACTATTATAACTAGAGTTAAGTATAATAAAAGAAAATATAAAGCCCTAATAAATTCAAGAGTAAATAAAAGCTATGTCTTAATAAAGGTAGCTTAAAAAGATAAAATATCATAAATATATAAATAAAGTCTATATAAGTTATAAAACTTTAAAGGAAGCATATTTAGTTATAAGAATAATAAAGTGTTAAAAGAAATAATTCCTCTTTTAATAACTATTTAAAGGCATTTTAAACAAGTTATTCTTAATATTACACATATATTAAATCACGATATAATCTTAAGAATAAATTAACTTAAAAAAAGCAATTCACAAATAAATTTCGAGATAAACACGCTCTATTAAGATTAAAAACAAGAGAAGTCAATCACTACGAGTTATAAAATAAGTACCGCAAGTAACTCCAGAAAAACGAATACAAAAACGAAACATATCGCTTATATAATTCAAGTAACTAAGCCTGAAAATCCAACGAAAAGAGTACCACGTAAATACCTCCGTTTCTATAAATTATTTAAAAATAAAATAAAAAAAGAATTACCAAAACATAGCTAGTAAAATCACCAAATCTATTTCAAAAAAAGAAAACAACCAAAATTATTCCTAATATACCTTATAAATTAAGAAAAACAAAGAGCACTATAAAAGGGAATCCAGGAGGATCTCGACAAAGGATATATTCGAGAATCCGAATCCTCGTTAAGATACCCAGTAATTATAGTACCCAAAATCGACAAAAACGGGAAGTAACATATCGATAAAAAAAGAAACCTAGTATAACGACAAGTAATTAACTACCGACACCTTAATAAAATAACCAAAAAAAAACAAGTATTTATTACTACTAATAAAACTCATAAAAAAACAAATTAACAAAGCCTAAATCTTTATAGTATTAAACCTTCGTAATAAATATTATATAATTAAAATAGCTAAAAGACATAAATAATATATAGACATTATAAATATAAAGTTATATTATTTAAACTTACTAACGCACCCATTATATTTTAACATATAATTATAATAGTTTTTTGCAAGTTTCTAGATAAATTTATATTCGTTTACCTAGACGATATCCTAATTTACTCAGAAAATAAAAAGAAGTATAAAAAATATATAAAGCAAGTATTAAAAGCTTTAAAAGAGGTAAACCTACTTATCTATCCAACCAAAAATAAATAGCATATTAAAAAACTAAACTATTTAGGGTTTATAATAAGTCTAAGGGAAATCCGCATTTAAAAAAGAAAAATAATAACAATTAAGAATTAGCTAGAACCTAAGAATGTCATAAACGTACGTGTATTTCTTAGCTTTATTAACTATATTAAACAACTCATTAAAGATTTCGAGCGTATCGCTAAACCATTAACGGAATTAACTACCCTAGTAAAAACAAGAGAGGCTTTCCATTTCACTAAAAAAGCCAAACAAGCTTTTTAGTAGCTAAAAAAAGTTATAACTAGTAAGGTTATATATAAACTTTTAAACGAAAATAAAAAGAAACAACTAAGAATAAACGCCTTAGATTTCGCCATTAAAGCAATCCTAAAATAATTAAAAAACAATAAGAAATAGTACCTAATCGCGTACCTATTTAAAGCACTATATAGTACTAAACTAAACTATTAAATTTATAACAAAAAACTATTAATAGTCATTAAAGCACTAGAAAAATGGGAACTATAGCTTAATAAAATCAAGGAACTTATCAATATTTATTTAAACCATAAGAACCTTATACGATTTATAATAATATAAACATTTAACTAAAGACATAAACGTTAAATGATTTTCCTGTTCAAGTTCAATTTTAAAATCCAGTATATTAAAAGAAAGAAAAATATCTAAGTAGATCTTTTTAGTAGAAAGGGAGATTATAAATTAAAAATTAATAAAAGAGATATCTAGATGTTTAAACAACAAAATAACAAAATAGTTATATTAATTTATATATAAATTAACATAAAAAACTAAAAATAACGATTTAAGGAAAATTATAGTTAAAAGGAAAAACAATTACAATCTTAACAAGGATCTAGCGATAAACTTCTCTTATATAAAGAAAAGATATATATATTAAAACAAGTATAAGACGAATTCGTTAAAGAATTTCATAAATATCCTTTATATAGCCATCAAGGGATTTTCAAAATAATAAAACGACTTTAAAAAGAATTTAACTTTCCAGAAATATGATAAACAATTAAAAGAATTATAAAGAATTATAATATCTATAATAAAGCTAAAGCATCACAATATAAACCATATAAATTATTATAACCGACCTAAATACCTAACAAAGCGTGGTATATAATTATATAGGATTTCGTAGTGAAACTTCTAAAGTCAAAAGATTCTACTATAAGAGTACCTTATAACAACATATGGGTAATTGTTAATAAACTCACGAAATACGCCTACTTCTTACTATTTAACGAATTAAGCATAATAAAATAATTAACTTTTAATTTCTTAAAAAAGTACGTTAATAAACATAGGCTATTAAAACGCGTTATTTCAAATAAAGACAAATTATTTATGTTAAAATTTTAAACCAACTTAATAAAACGAATAAAAATCAAGTAAAAATTGTTTATAGCGTATTACCCCTAAACCAACGAATAAATAAAAAAATTAAACCAAATAATAAAACAATATTTACGAAGTTATATTAATTAAGAAATAAATAACTAGGTAAAGTTACTATTAATAGCTTAAATAGCATATAACACTTCGATTAATAAAAACATAAAGATATTACTACATAAAGCAGTATATAAATAAAAAGCGGAAATTTAAGGACAATTAATCGAACTCACGAAAGTATTAAGAGTTAAAATAAAGGCCCTAAAAGCAGAAGTACTATTTAAAAAGATTAAAGTAATATAATAACGATTATAAAAAGAATTATAATTTATTTAAAATAAAATAATAAAGTATTATAATAAAAGAAGAATTAAAGAACCAATTCTTAAAAAAAGAGACATAATTTACTTATTCTATTAACGGCAAGGCGTAATATTAAAAACACCCTAAATTAAAACAAAATAACTTAATAAAAAACTTAAATTCAAGAAATTAAAATTATATAAAATTAAAGAAGTTATTTTGAAAGTTAATTATAAATTAGTACTACTAAAAAGATTTAAAATACATTTTATATTTCATGTTTCGCTTTTAAAATTAACACTAAATAACGCTATACTAAAAAACTAACTAGAATTTAAGGAGAATCCTAATAAGTACGAAGTAGAAAAAATACTAGATTTAAAACGGGTCGAAAGTTAATTGTAATATTTTGTTAAATAAGAAGGTTACTTACTCGAGGAAAACACTTAGGAACCTTTTAAGCACTTAAAAAACCTAATAAAGGAACTTGCGAATTTTTACCGATAAAACCCGGATCGACTAGGAGGGCCTAAAAGTTAGGATCCTGGTTTAAAAAAGATAAGTCGAAGGAGGGGACGGCCTCGAAAGCAACTCTAGCCTGTTCTACTAAAAATTATTATTCGGCCTAAAAACGCTTTTGTTTCTTCTTTAAACGCTTTTACTTTTCTAGCTTATCTAGGTTTTAAAGACCTCGTTATAATATTTTAAGACCTTTTTATTTAAAAAAGTCTTATTAACGACGTAAGCGTAATATATAATTAATAGACTTATTAACCTCGGTTTAAGAACGATTAATTTCCGATTATAAGCGAGTTATTTCGGCTTAACAAAGAAGAAAAGTCTTTTTTGTTTAACGTTTTTATCGAAGTAATTATTCCTTTTTAATATTTAACCGATTAAAAGAGTTTAAAGTAATACTAGTTTTATTATAAGGATAACCCTTATGAATATATTTATTATATTTTCAAGATTTTCCTTTTGTTATAACACATTTAAGCGCTTAATCGAAGTAATAAGAATAAAACATGATTTTAAGATTAAAACCTAACTTATTTATTCGATATGTAAGTTTTTCGCGTTCGAATTTCTGGTTTAAACGATAATACTTAGTAATATAATTATTAAATATAATTATTATAAAGAGAAAAAAAAATGACTTATTAAGAATAATCTTTAAAACAAAAATTCTAGGAAGGGAGAAATAGTGTTACGAACCATAAAAACGAAGGAATTTTATATCAAGGTGTCGTGACACGGACTAAAGAATTAATGAATTAATTAGTTCCGTTTTGGTTATAATGTAACTTTACGTAACGTGGATATAGTGAGATATTATATTTAATAAGGATAAATATTAAGAGATTTCATATTTATCGATATCCAATATATTAAATAGTGGAAATATATATAAAGAAAAACGAGTATAAGTAAATTAAAATTTCTTTATATAATTAGTTTCTCTTTTTTTAATTATTAATTTAAGATTATAATCACTTTTTAATACTATAATGAAAGTACCTTGAAACCTCTTTAACGAACATAACATTCTGAATTAATTAAACCAATCTTAACCTATTATTACCTTCAAATCAAGAAAACCTAGTACGTACTTACCTGTAAAGTCAGCTGACTAGGAACACACAGGGAGGTTCGTCACAAATGGCTAATTCGTAATTAAATAATACTTTTTTCCATTTATTTTATTTATATACACTTTATATACGTTTATTATCGCGTAAAAGTAACGTCGTTTAATTGCTAAGTTATAATTAAGCTTATATAGTTTGCGATATTTATATTAACACCTTTTTAAAAAGCGAGGCTTAATTTAAATGGTTAATAACCGCACTGCCCGTTATAATTAATATTAAGTGAAATAAGTGTTTTTTATTATATTTTAACTTTGAATAAATATATAATTTAAAATAAATAAATCACTTTTTTAATATATATTATAATTAATATAAATATTTATAAAGTATATATAAATAAAGTGAATTATATAAAGAGAGAAAAAAAGCCTTATAAATTAAAAGCTTATAAGTTTTTATAATATGAAATAATAAAAAGGGTATAATATATATATAATAAAATAAAAGATTAAAATTATATAAAAAAGCCTTAGTAAAGCTTTAAAAGCTAGGCTTTTTATCATTAATTTAACATATTTTTTTTCACTTTTATATATTTATATCATTTTATTTCTTTTATTTAAATTATTTAAAGTTAAAACTTTATATAAATTTTAAAAAACCCGTATAAACCCGCATTAATAATTAAATAAACAAGTAGAAAAGCACTTTATTTAAATAAAAATAATTAAGTTTAATATTAATAATTTATATATAAACTATAGTTTTAGATAAACTAAATGGAAACTACCACTATTTTGTCGAGAATTGATCATCTCTCTTAAGAGGACCAAGGGTGGCCGCCTGGTTGGAGTTGGCCATTTAGGAATGCCAACTTAACCAGTTTCTTCTCAACAATTTCATCCTTATGCTGTTCCAGCTCATTAACATCCCAGTTCGCGTGAATGTAGCCTCCCTTTAAGAAGTCGGCTTTAGGGGTAGCAAGGTAGAGAGTGAGTCCACCAGTAAGGGCAGCTGTGTCCTTGGTGAATGGTTTGAAGGGTTCAATGATCATGCCACGACCATTTTCGGCAATTACCATGCCGGGGTGAATCGAGAAGATGCGCAATGCCGACTGCTCAACGTCAAGACACTCGCCCAGCTTGACAACGGCCAGCTTAGACGCACTGTACCCAGACATGCCAGGAGCTACAAACGATGCAGCCAAGCTGACGATGTTGATGAGAGTGCCTTGGCCACCAGCAGCGCTGATGTAGGAGTGAGAGACATTGTACACGCCTTTGACATTAACCTCAAAGTTTTCCCACCATGCTGCCGGTTCCTGTGCGGTGACAGGGGCCGTATTCATGGCACCAAAGGCATTGACCACGACGTCAACATATCCGAACTTTTCCTGGGCCTTCTTGAATACAATGTCGGTGTCAGAAACTAAAGTTACGTCGGCGATAACCGTGAGCACCTCAGACCCCGACGCGAGGTCTCTCTCAGCCTTCTGCAGTCCTTCGCCATTGCGGCCCACTAGAATAATGCCTTTCGCTTTGGCAGTGCTCCATGATTTGGCAACGGCCTTAATAAAACAATAAGTCAGCAGCGCAAGGTAACGTTGAGCTACTCTAACTCACAAATCCAAGACCGCTAGTCGCACCAAAGATTACGATGACCTTGGAGGAGGCATTCAGGTCCTTGTTCACCGTGGGATCGATTACCGGGTATATATCCCGGTGCATGCTCTTAGTGAGCATGAAGGGTGCAGTGTAAGCATCGGGAGAGGCCATTGTAATCGGAAAGGGGCTATGAAATCAACTAAGAAGTAATGATGAACTATAAAAGCGGTGCTGTGAATAGATCTGTAATTGGAATATTCGAATAAGAACAAGAACGTAACGACAGAAACAGGAGCTTTTAAAAGCCATTCAAAATAGTTTGTTTATTAAAAGAGAACGGAAACCACTATAGAATGGGTAAGAATTTAGTATATGATTACTCGATCTTATAATCATAGTAGCTCTTAATTCCGCGCTTGCAAAGCAACATAACTAAGCAGAAAAGCACTGTGCTTTGTCATGTTTCATTTCCTCCGCGGCTGTAATTCCGCATATACTTTGTACGACTAATAAAACCTTCGTAAGTATGAAAGCCCAGAGAGATAGCGGCTAGTGAAATTCGTATCTCATATTTAACAACTAAGATATTATACCTTATAAATAAACTTAAGCTTAAATTTTAACTCTTCTCATTTTAATTTACTTATTTTTTATAATAAAAGTTATATACTTTTAAATTAATTATATAAAGTTTAATATTAATTTTATTATATTTAATTATTAATTATAAATATATAAATATAAAAATAAAGCTTTTATAAATATAATTAATAAGATAAGTTAATAAGTTAAGGAAATAAAAACTATTTACGATTTATAAGGTATTTAATAAGTATATAAAGCACGGGTATATAAGTAAATAATGGGCCACGTCGTAATATTAATATCGCTTCCGGCACCTTTATAATAAATTCGATACCTCGCTTTATATTTTAATACTTAATAAGCCGGACTCGCCCGGGTTTATACTCACTTATTATAAGGGTCTTTATATTAAAATCACTTAGCTTTTATTATTACGTAACTTGTAAATACACTTTAAAAGCATTATAAACCCGAGTATATTTCTATTTTAATTATTAAGCTTTATATTATTTTATATATAACTTTTATTATTAACTTAATTTTTAATAATATAAATAAATAATTTATTTTTTTATATTAAAATTATTAAATATTATATATAATTAATATATATAAATAAAATATTATTTTAAAATATAAATTTAACTTTTAATATATTTATTATTTTTTAATATAAAATAAAAATAAAAATTATATATATATATATATAATTTTATTTTTAAAATATATATTAAAAGTATTTAATTTAGGGTTAGGGTTAGGGTTAGGGTTAGGGTTAGGGTTAGGGTTAGGGTTAGGGTTAGGGTTAGGGTTAGGGTTAGGGTTAGGGTTAGGGTTA
>MU404234.1:0-47210 GCA_022695795.1 Biscogniauxia marginata
CGTCAGAGAGGTTTCAAGGTACTCTCACTATAGTATCAAAGAGTGACTGTAGTCTTAGATTGATAGCTAAGGAACTAGAATGAATGACTAGAAACGAGAGAAATCCCATCCTTCTTATAGTTGTCCAGATCCATCATTCAATGTGAGCTCTGTCCTGCTCCCAGAGCACAACGGAGCGCCGTTCTATCATCACGTGATGATAGAGAAGAAGGAAGAACCCAAATCCGGACGCGCAAGGGCGAAAGGTAAGTAGATCCAGTTGGATCGTAACAGTCTCGCGTCGTGGTCGCGTAATAAGATATTTATTATTTTAATAATATAATAAAAATAAAAAGGAAATAATTATATTTTTTTTATAAAATATAAACTTTCGGAAATTTAATATAATAATTAATTACGTAAATATATTTTTAAATTATTATTATAATATAATATTAAAAATATTAAAAATATTTAATAATTAATAAAAATTAATATTTAAATAACGTTATTTATAAGTAATAACATAATTAATTTAAAATTTAAATAATATTTTCGGTTATTAAATTAAATTAATTAATATAAAAAAATAAAAAATAAAAAATAAAAAATAAATATATAGTTATAATTTTACACGTTTTAAAGATAATAATAAACATATTAATTTTTAGTTAAATAATATAAATTACGCTTTAAAAAACTAAATATTTAATATAAAAAAGGTATTTAGTTTTTAAAGTATAAAGCTAAATAAAACGGTTTAAATAATAATAATTATTAATTAATTTTAATGCGACGTAAATAATTTTTAATAATTAAAAATATAATAATTATAAAATTTCGTTTATAAGCTTGTTTTATTTACTCGTTTATATAGTATATTATAATAAATATATATTTTATATTAAACTTATTTATAATATATAATAATTTAAATAATAATATTAATTATATAATTATATAAATAATTTTTAATAATTAAAATTATAAAAATTAACTTATTTATTTATAAATAATATTATATTAATATAATATAAAGTGATTTAATAGATTTATAATTTAAATCTTTATTAAAAATATATAATTAATTCTATAAAGTATTATATATTTTTAAAAAAAAGTCTTATAATTATCCAATCACAAGTGGTCTTGTGGGGTAATGGCAGCCCAACTAGGATATCGTCCGTAAGCGGAGGTGCCGGTTCGATTCCGGCCGAGACTATCCTTCCTATTCTTTTCTCTTTTTTTCTTAACATTCATATAAAAAGTCACGGACCCACAGGTACACCTAACCAGCCACATCACCTGACAATGGCTGCTGGCCGCGACTCAACCCATTCCAGCTTCTAAAGCTGTCACGTGTCCACATCCCCCTTAAACCCCCTAGGGCCTGGGCGTTACCTTCCATGCCTTTACACGACTTCACATGTGGTCTCCTCGTTCCCTCACTCCTTTTCTGTCCCTATTATTACATTATTTCACTCTCACCTTTTCAATTCTTAAGGCGAAACCGAAAATATAGTAGTACATGCTGCGAAGTAAGCTAGTAAGGTATGTCAATATCTCGTTGTATAAAGTAGTGGATGGCTTTCACGAGATGCGCCATCCCCTCGAGGAAATAAAGCAGCGCTAAATGGCCGCTGCTTTAACCTCGTATACCCCCCTCAGCCCTATCGAGGACGTTGCATGTGGCAGTTCCGATCTCGTCCAACTTCTCTTGGTCATTGCCTGTTCTATTGGACTGGCCAGCGATAATTCTATTCCCGGCGTATAATGCAGTGCCTCACGAACGGGCGGAGAGCTTCGGTTTACTCATTTGGCTGTTTTGCCGGCATATAATACACAGGCTGCTACCAGCATATGCCGAATTTATGTAATTTTTTCCACATACTAAAAACTTGAGTGTTCTTCAATCTCACAAAGCTTCCGAATGTAAATTCCGTGTGCTATGTCCCTCAGTCACCATTCGGCACTCTCTTCTGTATTTATGTGGTGTGTTTATGTGGCACTTTGACAACAACAGTGCCCTTGGTGTCAGTGGGAATTTCGAAGGTTAGATGGGTTTCAGACGATGTGATATTGGCCTTCCGGCGCTAAGTTTAACATGTGGTACCGCAAAATAGCAGCAATGACGAGGAACTTTTCGGTGTTTTTTTCGGCATACATCCCACGTACAAGCCTACATCTTCGTGGTAGGTATTCGTCATCGCAGAGTGGTTTTAAACTGCCGTCATTGTAACTAGCAAACAGTTCTTTCTGTCCACGTGTATGGTCCAGAGTCTCTTAACTCTCAGCTAGTCCTTAGCAGTAGTACCTATAGTTTCTGGAAATATCCTTTTCAATTTGCCGCCTTGGCCTCGCGTAGACTTCAAGTTTCCTCAGCTTCGCCTTCCCGACTTCACATTACCTTGTATCAAGAGCCTTTTCGTTGATACCTACCAATCTCCGCCTGTCCCCATTGATAACCATGGTACCTCTGGGCCCGACCCCCCGCCGCCGCCAGAGGATACCCAAGCGCCCACACAGACCGAGGAGGAGCGGTCGTCTTCAACTTCTTCGTGTTCGGCCATCAGGACAGTCAGCGACTGTCAGGTGCTGTGTAGTGTATCCTCGATTTCTAATAGTCAAACATTCACTGATTGTTTCAAAACGGGATGCCTTACTGTAACTTCTTGCAGTGCTACTGATACCACGACTACCACTTTTATATCCGGCTGCGCATTGGCTACCCCCCAACCGCCTTCTCTCATGGACACTACAAGGAGCCTCTGGGAGAAGGTGTCCCCAGATTGCCGTGTCGATTGCCCTGATATGGATGAGTGGGACCAAGAACTCGGAGAAACAGACCTTGGAGACCCCGGTGAATGGTCAGATGACGAAGAAAAAGCGGACTTTCCTCAATATCTGGTCAACTGGCTCGGCATCAAGGCAGCAAATCTACCAAGGATGAAAGCGCCACCAGTGAATACTCTTGGTATGTCTAGCCCGACTAGTGGCTTCTGCGTCATAACGGATTCCATGAAGGTGCCAGGAACAGCCGTAGCTGTCACGACTCCAAGTTATGTGGGTGGCCAGGCGATGCTTGCATACGAGAACAGTGGCTCTGTGACCGGCAGCTTAGATGTGTTTTCGCGATGGTTAAAGACAACCGAGGATGGCAACTGCTACTTTTCCCTTACTTATGTTGCTGCCACGCAAGTCCTATCAGATCTCGCAAGCGCCACAGCTACACTTACCGGAAGTAAGGGTATGCCGCGGGGCAATACACCCCCAATGGACCACATTTACGAGAACAATTTGATACACAGGTTCGCTGGCTCATTCATCGACGCCAATGCCCCCTTTATTCTGTCTACACCAGGACCAGTGGATAAACTCAATTGCGAGGATTTCCTGTATCTGATGTATGGGGGCAGCGCAGGAAAGCGTACTCGTAACTACCTAACACGTATAGCCGATTCCTTAATAGGCTGGAACAACCTGCAAGATATGTGTGGGATGTATGCACATGCGAATACCTGGGTGAAAGTAAGCTACTCCCACCTCTACCAATTTGTATACCATGATAACACGTCCCAGTCCTTAGTCATGACCGTACCTCGTTTGCAAAACGATTTGGACCGGATCTTAGGCAGTGATCGGATGGGTGCCTCAGTTGATCCCTGGGATGATCAACCTGGGCGGACAGGATTGAAAAACAAACTGCGGATGAAACTCAAGTACTGGAAGCAAATAGATCATGGGATACGATTAATGAACTTTATGGAGATTCTTCTAGCAACACAGCGAACAAATATAAGGATCTACAACGCGTGGTTCGTAACCTCTACTTTTCTAATCCAAATACGGCTGCTAACTTATAGCTACTTCCTAGGCCTCAAAACGACCAAGACTTAGCCTGCGAGCAAGCTTACTTGGACAACAAATGGTCATTCGCTCCAAAGTATAAAGCTTTTATAGAGTCACATTTCAATTTTCTTACCGATGCGAATCTTTTGTCTCAAAAGATGAGGTTACTTGCCGTCAGTGTCTACCATGATTCGGTGGCCGCTGTTGATATGAAGAATATCGGGAGATCGAAACGCTATACAACGGGCTACGTGGGAAAGCCGATCCGTTCAATACTCCCCCTAATTATTGGCGATGGAAGATCGAATGGAACTGGCCAGCCGGCGAGTTTTGGGACGAGGCCCCAGTATGCACTCTAACTCCTCCGATAATCTCCACTGCTTCCCCAGGAACAACTCCAGCACTATCACCTGGCGGAGCAGTTTCAAGTTTAACTGTGTTAGCTACGTCGTCAACATCAACCACGAATACAGAATTTAGTACGATTATGAGATCCCTAACGACTCTAGTTTCTCAACCGCAACTGCGATCTAGCACTTCGGGTTTCACGATAGCTTCTTCCTGCCTCGAAGACTCTCAGTGCACTTCTGTCTGCCAAAAAGGCGAGATCAACCATTGTTCCGTATATGGATTTGGAGATCACGCCTCAGGCACCTGTATTTGTACCCCGTCTTCGACTCCATATTCGACTCCGTTAACAACATTATTAACAATGTCTACGTCATCTTGCCAGCAAGATTCGCAGTGTCATCTAAATTGCCCTTCAGGAGAAGTTAACCGTTGTTCCGCTACTGGATTTGGGGATTACGCCTTTAGCGCTTGCGTGTGCCAACCATCGTCTAGTTCGCCTCTAAAATCAGATTCAAGTGCTTCTAAGCCACTACAGTCACCGTCACCCTCACCCCTACCCTCACCCTCACCGTCACCCTCACCCCCACCCTCACCTCCACGACCTGAAGCCGGCTGCATCATAGAGGACGTGGTTGTGGCTTACCACTTCTTGGTGTACGGCATCAAAGGCTGGGCTTACGATGGAGGCAACAAGCTTAAAAGCGAGGAGGAAGGATGCGGCGCACTCACTGGCTGGAAATGGAGTAGCAAGGACTTAGGTGGTGAGGCTTCTTTCCTCCTCCCTATACTGATAAAGTCCGGCTGCGTTGAAGATGCTATCGTTAGCGCAGGTGGGCCTAGGATTAGCTGCGTTTTATGAACGATGGCCGCCTTTTGAGGTACGAACGGAGTGAGATGGGTGGTTATTATGCCTTTGGGTAGGACGGGATAGGGTTTATTAAGGGGGGTGGTCTGTAGGAGGACTTGTCACGCGAGATGTATGGGACGAAAGAGTAGTTTATTGGTGGTTGATGTGAATATACGCTAAGGCCTGGGAAATAGGGGGAGGGAAAAAAAAAAATAGGTTAGTAGGGGGTCCCGATTAGGCAATGAACGATTGGCTCTCGTTCGTCGGGATTCGTGAGTCTGATTAGCAGGAGATAGAGGATTACTTGGTTCTCGTTTGTCGCGATAAAGGAATAATTGGCTCTTGTGAACCGTACGCAAGCCATTCGCGATGCCGGAAAGGACGGCGAGATTGGTTGCTGCCCCGGGCGTGTTGGCGGTGCCGTTGGGCCCGGCGCACCGGCGGTCGAGGAAAGCCCCCGCGGCCGGGGCCCCACAGCGCGCGCAGGGAGCCCCTGGCTACGGCAGCGACTCGGGCATGCCAGCGCGCGGCGTGGGGGCCCAGGAGAGGAAGATAGCGACCTCGGCGGCGCGGTGTGGAGCTCGCACGTATAGTGCGCTATAGTAAGCCAGCCGCAGAGCCGTCGCGAAGTACGAATGCGTAATCGCCGTATCTGTCCGGGCGCACGAGAAGGGAGGTGGCGCAGTCGGTGTGAGACGGGTAATACGTATCTAGCACCTTCACGAGAGCCGGGTGGTACGATTCGATGTAGGAAGGATTCCCCGTGTAGAGGACGTGGTCCCAGCTATAGACTACCTACTATAGGGGGTAGTCGAACAAGGGGAAGAGTGTAGCGACGGCTATGATACCAGCAGCTAAGAACGTCTTCCACTTGTCACTATTAGTCAAACTACCTAACTTACATGCCCGCTGGTGGAATCCAACTGTCGCCTCTCTGATGTCGCGCCAGATCTTCTACGACGTTCCAAGTTGCTTTGTGTATGTCGTGCGCGAGGTACCTTGTCGAAGCCGCGACGGCCAGATCGCCCATGTACGGATCCCGATCCCTCTTGGCCCCGTCGTGGATAACCCATTTTAACAACAATATCTCACTAGCAGCCCCGCGAGCATCGGTATCATTATCCCGAAACACGTCGGTGCATATTTCCGGGGTATACGCACCGTCGTACCACCACCTAGTCAGCTCACTATATGAACACTCAAACCAGCCTGTGTACGCCTTCGGAGTCTCGAGAAAGCCGGACCACTGCAGGCTGACTGAGTCGATGCCTACATGACCGCAGGGAAATGCGTAAGGCGCTTCTTTCGCGAGAGCGTCCAACTAGACCCTTAGATAGCGAAAGCTATGCATGCCATCGGGGCAGAATCCCGAATCCATAACCCCGCTGGTCAATCTATGTGTACGGATCATTCTTGACTACAATCTTATGGGGTATGTTTCAAATGCAGATAACCGGAGTAAGGCATAGAAGTCAGCACTAGAAACTGTTTGTTAAACTTACCTGATCCGCTCTAGAGGGCACGATTCGAGGTAAGATCCTATAAAGTTAGCAAACCTATACTGTTTCTCCGGGTATAACATAGTGTACAAGCTTACACACGAGCTTCTCCAAGCGGTATCAGACCGCGTAAAGTTGCCTCTATTACCAAGGTGCTGGAGAGTCTCTGAGAAGTATAACTTGAAACCGGGAGAGCCCGTAGAGTGGTAAAACCCACGAATTAGATTGACAGCAGCCCCGCCGTGTTCTGCCCAAAGTCGAGAACGAGGGAGATGTTCTGCGCTGCATTTGCTTCTCTTCGTAAGACCGTGGTGCCACAACCCCCGATGAGTCCTTGTGGGGGTTCAGCACATCGCCCAGCATATACTCCGTGAGGACAGCCTTCGGCGTTACGACGTTACTCGCGGTTGCGCACACATCTTTGTGCCAGGCCGTGTCGTCAGTCTGGGCAAGCACAAACTGCAGCCTCGACGCGAATACGTACGCAGAAGCAGCCCATATCGCGGGGGTGAGCCAGCGAGTGAGCATGATCGCCCGGGCTCCAAGGCCAGGAACTAGGCAGTTACGACACAGCAATGACGGGCGATAGTGTTACAAAGTAACAAACAATCACCGCGATCATGTCGCCCTAGGTAGGGTACGCGCGAGGTAACATGAGCCAGGCAAACTTAATCTGTGCTACACGCCTGTAGAACAACGATAGATTACCTAGGTCGCACTTCTGCACGCAGTCGACCTAGACATTCTACATAACCTAGGGTCTTGGATCTAGGGAAAGAGGAGAAGATGACGAGAGGGTAATCACAAGTCCAGATAAGAAGGCCTGAGGTGAAGGAGGTGATAGGTTGATACTCGTATCCAGTAGATTTGCAGCGTGGTCACGACAGCGTAGTAACAAACAGCTGCACGACCACAACGGCGACGATCGGTCTTGTCCCACAGCTTATGTGCTCCCGTCCTCGGCATGCTGCCCATCTTAAGCATAGACTTGACACAGGCCCGTACTAGATGTTGTAGTTGACGCTTCTCCGCATATTCCCCGCCACACCCACGTCGAGATCGGGAGAGCGGGGAAGTTTGTTTGTCCTCGGTGCTGGAGTTTCCCAGCTTCCCCCAAACATGAAGGAACACCTCGACGGCCGAGACATAGAGGACTTGGTGGCGTATTGCCGATACGGGACACGCGTTCGGGAAAGCGTGTCGGGCACACCGAGGTCTGTAGCCGAGACAGTGGATTTTAGGTTGAGTGGGAGCCGGGGTAAAAGTCCCTGAGATGCAGTCAGCCGCGTGAGTTGCATATGTATGCGACCCCAAGATCTTACCTTGACTTCACAGCATGCAAGCTTCTCTGAAAGGGGGATTCAAGGGAGAACTGAGCGCTTGGCTCTCCTCCTTGCGCGACGACAGCTTGAATGATCCAAAGCTTGTAGTTCTAGTTTCACACATCTTCAATTATCCAAGTATAGTGCAGTGATCAAAAATTGCTATTGCTCTCGGTGCCATAGCTAACTAAATGCTCCTCTAATCAAGGTTTTACTGTTCCAGAATCGCGGTCCAAGGAGCTCTATGAATTTTTCCCATCCTGTACGCCATAAAAAAAGTATAAAGTCCATGCTAGAGTTTTCTTCTCCGTGTCCAGTAATAATAATAATGATGATGATGCCGCCCAGCATCCACCCGCCTCTAGATTATTACCATTTTCCTCAAATGGTTTATTGATAAGCTCAGCTTATTGAATCTGCGCCATCCGCTTCGACATGCTATAAAGAATGTTAGCCAGTTTCCAAGTTTTGAACTGCAAATCAGTGTCACTTACAAGTCATAGAAGGCGAACTGGCTTGGGCTACTACCAAACTCGTACACGAAACGAGAGGCGAGATAACTTCCGAAGATCGCGCGGAGGTATGTATCTGGCACGCGGCTGATGATTGTCTCTAGTCCGATTTTGTCCAAGAGTAACTTGGGCAGAGCATCTGCAAGGACCGACAATCGGGTCTTCTCGTCTTTCCACAGATCGGACTTCTGCAGCTCCTCATCTAGAGTAGTGATGGCGACGGAGAGAGTGTCAGAAAGCACAGAGCGGGGCACGCCAGTCTTCTCATGCTCTCTCCAGATCGCCTCGAACTCAAGACGAGCATTCTCGCGGATGGTCTCTTGCACTTGCTTGACATAGGCCTTGTAGAACTCAGGTGCCTGACCCTTACCGTCATGGCACATGTTCTCTGCAAAGCCCTTGTCATCGAAGCTTAGAGATGCGAGAACTTCAAGGGATGATGAAGTCACACCACCCTTGTTTGCAGATGCGTCCTTGAAAAGAACGCAGCCGGCAGCTTCCAGACGCAACTTCGCGTCCTGTGTGATGAACAGATTAGCACCTTCAACAATATAGGGAATTATTGCCTTTCCATCCTTAATGAGCCTGCTGACAGTAGCAAGGTCAATCGACTCGGGACGGCCACCACACGGTACGAAGCAATCCGTTACGCCAGAGTCCCTCAAATGGAAGAAGTTGCGGAAGGCAGTACCGTTGCCAACAACCTCGCCATTTGGTAGCGTGACATTGGTTTCGTCACAGAGAACCCGATACCCATCCTTGGACAACTTCGACAAGTCGAACTGGGAAATCATAACACGACTCCTCGCCAGACGGCGCAGCTCGTCCTTGTCAATACCATTGGGATCGACAAGCACACCTGAACCGTCCACAATGGACGTGTACTTCTCGTTGCTGAGAAGGATTTCGTTGCTTCCCAGGTCACCATCAGGTCCTCCAGTCTGCATCTTCCTCACCGAGGAAGGATCCAGGTTCAACTTGCGGTAGATACCCTTGACGTACTCGCGGACAGACAGGGTAGTCATTCCGTATGAGTCGTGTGGGATACCGCCGAGTTTTGGTGACTTGCCGGTGAAGAATGATTTCCACCATGGCGCCCCTCGAGCTCGGGCATGTTCAGTAGCCCAATCGACGAGATCTGCGGTGTTCTCGTCCGGTCCCATGAACAGAATCTCCTCCTTACGGTACAGATCCACTATCGGGTTCTTGATGCCAGGTGTCTGAGCAGGGAGAAGAAGATCAAGGATACTATCGATGTACTTCTCAAATGCCTCTGGTGCTCTATCCTGCTGCTTAGCATCAAGCAGGATCACACCCTTAGAGCCACC
This sequence comes from Biscogniauxia marginata, assembly GCA_022695795.1. NCBI lineage: Eukaryota > Fungi > Ascomycota > Sordariomycetes > Xylariales > Xylariaceae > Biscogniauxia > Biscogniauxia marginata. Next base: position 9,688 of record MU404234.1, read on the forward strand.
TTCGGGGATATCCTTGTTCTTGCGTTGCTGAGTGCTGGCAAGACCGTAGTTCTCGTCGAACAGGTTCCTAGCGTTAATAGCGTAGGCCTCCTTACTTCGAGACTTCACGATTCTGATACCACCACGAGCAACATCCTTAAAGCGCAGATGGAAACCGCGCGACTCAGCACTTATAACAAGGAACATCCCATACAACGGCTTGGGGTATTCAAAGTCAGGGAGGAACGACGGGTCAAGGCGGAAACTTAGAGCGACCTTGGTGGGAGTGAAGTAGTTGGTCTTCAGGATGGCGTTGTTGAAGATCCGGAAGGCCGTCATGACCATCTCCTCGTGCTCATTAGACACCTCGCGGCCAATCATCTCTTTGAGTCGAGCATCCGACAAGACCTCCACGGCCGGAGTGGGGGCTACCAGGTGTTTCTCGAAACCAGGGCCGACAGCTAGATGAATACTAGCAAAAGCCGCATATAACGAGCGTACTAGGCCTGGGTGGGATGAGATGATTTCGAGGATGTAATCTGGTGTGAACGTCTCAGTTCGTAAGCGACGCTTAAGCTTGGAAAGGATCTCTGCGTGGGCCGAGTTCTTCGGGTCCAGAGCCTGCGAGATAGAGCTGTATTCCGGACCAAGACGATTCAGGAAGTGCTGGACGAAGACCCAGACAGAGTGGCCATAGATGGCCTCCTGGAGACTCAGGGCACCAGATGTGAACATATGGTGAAGTTTGTTCTGGGGGATACAGTAAAGAAGGGAGATCTCCTTGGTGATCTGGTGAATTGACTGCTCAATCGGCATGGGCTTGGAATCCAAGTTGGTAGCAGGTTTCAGGTAGATGCTCATAACAGTGATACCGTTGGAAAATTGCTCCACGTATTTCCTTGAGCTAGTCACTCCGTAGTAGTGGTAGAGATCACTCAACGCGCTGAAGATACCCCTAGCAGTTCGAGAACGGAAAGCCACAACGAGACGCTTCTCCTCGGAGCCTTCGATATCGAAAACTTCGATGACCGGTCCAGTCCTGTTGACAGCCAGCTTGATGATGTCATCGTAGATTTGCTTGGTATTCTTAGTTGCCTTAGTCAGGAACATTCGATCACTGATCACCTCGAGGCGAGTCTCATCTGGTCCAGGGTTGGAGTCCACGAATTGGCAATGGTATACAAAGTAGCACCGCAGTGAAGTCTGAGAGGAGGAATTCCCTGATAGTGTTACTGGAGAGCGGAAGGTCTCTACACGGAAGCGCCTGCTGGGATCAGTGTGATCAAGGTACTTTGCTTCCAATCTGTGTTCGTATCGCGGACCTCCCAGACTAGACTTTCCAGGTTCGCTCGTATCGATATAGATGGCATGGTCGGTAGCTTCCATATCTAGACGAATCTCCTCGCGTTTGTCTACGCGAGCGTGAGCGGCAACTTTGGCGGCATACATAGATGTGATGTGGGTGGCAATAACATCCACAGTCTCCATCTGGAAGTAGACATCGTCAATCCCCAGCTCGTTGTAGAACCATGCTATCTGTTCATCCACGTGTGTTGTGGGAATCCACTCCTGCTTCAGGATAATTTCCTTGACTGCGGCTGGTTAGTAGGGCAAGGATAACATGGAAGCAATACAGACGACTAACCTGCTTTCATCTGTTCTGCTCTTCCTTTGAATTCGGGTGCAATATACCCCACAGTTGCAGAGCGCAATACTCTATGCCCATTACCACCAAGGTTCCCAAGGGGAACTGAGAAGTGCGTGGGCCGGGGTGAAGGATTGCGAGAGTGCTCCTCATTCTGAGCCTGGCCCAACAGCTTGTTGGCTTCAGGCAAGCTTGCTCCATTAATAGCAGTAGCCATAGCTTCAGGTTGAGATGCGAGGACCGAGTAGTGGTCTAGAGGGTCTGTATACTCAGGAAACCTGTCCAGAGGCAAGTTAGTTGTCTTGACGGTCAACATCTTGAGTATCATGGCGATGAAGACGAAGAGTCAGAAGCCAGGGGCTAGGTAAGATAAAGTAAGAAGGGAATGGTGGAGCGAGATTCAAAGTTTCAAGGAGTAAGGAGAGTAAGGCCATATATATACATATCAAGAGGCCAGGAAAACGGGACGGCCCAGTATCAGATTGGACATGATGTGTAGTACGAGACGGGAAGACACCAGGATGTATACTTTGTGTCACATGGAGATATTAGGGATTCCCGGACGGATGATCTTGGCTACACAACCAAACGTGAACATGTAGGGAAATAATTTCGGGAAGGGCAATGGGCACCAAATGGACTCTGCATGAAGATCGAATACACCTAGGGGCTAGCTCTTTTCGTGAACAATACGGGATGACACGAAGCACTTGCATCGCATGGAATGCCATCCCAAGACATGGGAAAGTGAGATCGGGAAAAGTATCTCCAAGTCCTTAGACATAAAGTGACAAGGAGTGACAAGATGAATCTCTCACCGCCAGACACATCAGATGGCATCGAAGGGGGGGATGACGGTAGTGCTTCTAATAAGAAACTAAAGCAAGGCCAAAAACAAAACAAAACAAAACAAAAACCTAGAACAGGCTGAACGAGCAAGGAAACGTACCGATAATCTCAGGGGTAGTAGATGGATGGATTTTCCCGGGCTAGTTCAGCGAAGACGACGCAGATCCACAATTGAATATGCCGGAAACGTCAAAACTGGCCAATCTCTAGGAAGATGATGAGCGATTGCCCTCAGGCAAGGAGGTTGCGTGGATTGGATCGAGATGGTGTAAGTGAGGTTAGTTGCCGAAAGGGGGTGTTGTCAATGGAGGGGCGAGAAGACGCAAGATGTCGATTAGCTTCAATGGCCCGATAGCTAAAGTTGGCAACAAGACAATGTAAAAATAAGGTAAGCTGGGACAGGTAGGATAAATAGAGGAACCTAAACTGGGCAGGTCTCGAGATAGGGACGATAAGATAGCTTTGCGAGTTGTCCGCCTGTCAGCTTCCAGCCCGTAAATAATAGCCTGGGAACTCGGGAAGTCAGCAGGGGTTAATAAAAGAAAACAAGAATAATAATAAAAATAGTAATAAAAGATAAATAAATTAGCAATCCGTGTCTGTACCTTAATCGTTGCTTTTGCAGCCAAGATAGCGTTATTGGCTGGCGAGCCCGACAATAGAATGTAAGTGATAAGATAAAGTCAGAAAACAATAGATGCTTGGTAGAGTGTATCCACAGACTTGTCCAAGGCCGATTGATGGGTTGATGGAACGACGATCGAGGAAAAGAGAGAAGGCCTTTTATATCTTTTTAATTGGCAGAGACGGCCGGCACAGTATGGAACATAACAAACATGTTCCCTAATAGTTGACCAAAGGTACCTACGTACCCGGGTTAGGACAATACCAGCAGTTGAATCTTAAAGCCGAGACAGACTAGAAAACAAAAAAAACAACCCTGCGGGCGACTTCTCAGGCGTAGGGGGTGAAAAATTCTTCGAAATTCTGTCATCACGGTGAGCGCAAGAGGAGAGGCACAGAGAGGAGCGGCTAGACATGCACGGGTAACTCGCTAACTGCCTGCTAGAACGACTTAGTCGATGGAAGGGGGGTTGTGGGCGGCGCTTCGATTGGCCCAACAGTGTGTTTCTGGATTCCAGTACCTGAAGATCCGCACGGACAGGGAATCCCGGCTCGGTACCGTCCTACCTCGCTCCCGTATTGACTGGCCTGCTGTTGTACTTCGTACGTACCTCTAATCGAGAGAGACAGCATCACATGTTGCGGCTAGTGGATCGATGATCCGTGTCGCACCGCCCAACAAGTCTAGAGACTAATAAGAGGTAACCGACGCCGGTTACTCAAGGGCGGGAACAGACAAGAGCTGTCTGGAGAACAAAAAAAGAATACTTTGGATGGGGTGTCCATGTTGTATACAGCAGGAGGCAAGAGACGGTACCTGGCTCCTACGTGTACAAGCGTCAGCTACTGGTTTGAACATGTATGTAGTGTATATTACTGGACTCCTATTCAGAATGATGTGACTTCGACTGCATCTAAGTCCATAATAACCTACCAGTTGAAAGTTATTGATCTGCCCCCCTATTCACTTACACGTATGTACCTTAAACATGTCTCTATGTATAAGTACGGGTACAAGTACATAACCCATACGTTGGCAGCAATTCAATCGCTACCTAACTTTACGGGTACTAGGTAGTGAGTTAGTATAGATTGTTTTCATCCTGTGTTACTTCTCTCTTTTATACCTACCTAGGTAATACTGTCTCTCTTTCTCCTTCTCTTTCTCGATCGCTATCCATTCTTTCCCCGAGGTTTCGGACGTAAAAATCGTCATTATTCCTTTTAAATCCGCTGCAACAAGCACCGCCCAGACGGGCTGAGTCTAGATAACGAGATAATGAGATAACGGAGGGGACGGGATGCCTTGTTGTCGGGTTCATGCAGCGTGCATCGACGCTTTTTTTTCAACCCCCCCGAGCCCTTTACCGCCTGTTCGGGCCCTCGTTCTAGGCTGTCTAGTTCGTAGATACGAAACAATGTATGGGGCCGATGGCTTGCTGCCGCGCAAGTCTCTTATCTTGGTCGGGTGCGTAATGACAATGACCGACGGAAGAAGTATCAGTACAATGCCGGGTCCAGGGGGGTACACGTGGTACCCGAAGCCCAAGGTAGAAAAAAAAAAAGTTGCAAAATCATGGTCATAGATCTCGTGATAGAATTAAAGTCCAGGTCTATAGGACTCTGCACAGTGACGGCGTCGACGGGACGCAACAAGCGCAACTAAGAAGCGGGTGTGACTTTGGGGTGCTCCACTTGCCCCGCGAAAAGTTCCAACAAGACGGCCTTTAGGGGACAAGAATCAATCGATAATTACCTAAGTTGACTAACAGCTACTCCAGGTCTCAGTCTCGCTCTTCAGCGCCGTTGTTTCTATTACCCCCATATTACTTGATAGCGGCGAGCTTTAATCCGCATCGAGCCCTCATCGAGGTCAGGCGGGTTGGGCGCCCGGTGAGGTGAAACGACCCCGTGATGTTCTCATCATCTCGACTCGTTCCGCTTGGCTTACCGACTGCATAACCACACCCCGGATTTTACTTCTCATGACTAACGTTACGAGCCTTCAATGGACAGTCGACCTTTCGTTTAGCCTATCGATTTGATGGCGACATTGCACTCCGGACGCAACGCCATGGGAGATGGCAGAGGCGCTCGGCCGCCCAGCGGTTCCTGGACTCTCGTTGCGGAATCTTGCGCGAACTTCCTCAACCTTCGGTGGCACGGCAGGTTGATCAATAACCCCTTTTCATCACCGGCTCTTGTCAATATCCAATCTTACGGAATTCGATGTAACTTAGTATAAGTCCGAGTTGGCATTATGGTTTTTGCTCGCTTCTCGAATGCACCTGATCTGATATCATACACCTAGCACGCTCGCTTCGGCTATTTTCTTTTCATTGAGACGTGGCGTTGACTCACGGAGAGGTCTCTCGTCCGTAAACATTTGTTTGTGCGGGAATGCAAGTCCAGAGCCCCTTATACCGAGCCTTACCTTAATTTCCGTTAGCCCTTGCTCAGCCGTGCTCTGGCAGTTTGCGGAGTAGGGGATTGCGGAGGGCAGATATCCGCCTCAGCTGACTATTTTTAATCCCATACATCGCCAGCCTGCGAGACAGCCCTACCCCCCCCCCCGGACGTTGTTAGCCCTGGACTACGGCAAGTATACATACAGTAGTTTAGGTACCTAGTAGCTCCCAGCCTTCGCAAATTGCATCTATATCTATAGACTACGTGCCAACAATTAATCCTGGAGATAAGCATAGCCACTGTGGAGTCCAATCTTTTTCTTTTTGTTTTTTCCTGTTTCTTTCTGTTTCTTCTTTTTTTTGCCCTATCAATACGAGCCGTCTTTATTTAGGAAAATCGCCAAAATAAGCAAGTCCAGTCGATAGGGTTCAATTGTCTACCGACGCATTCCCGTCCTTTCGGCCGTCAAAGTTCGATTAAACGCGTGTCCATCTTCGCTTAGCATGTACAAAGCTTCCCAACTAACCTTTTAACTTGTATTCCGGCCGGGAGTTCCGCCAACTCCTCGCCTTCCATGCTTTTCTCACGACGGCATGTGAGTGGAAACTCCAACGTCAATCTTCCATGTCGCATTGGTATCCGCTAACTTGCGGCCTTCCGCATCGGCAAAGTATCATGTTAAGAAGGATGATCGCCACTGGCGCCTCATATATTTGATCATACCTACCCGGCCGTAATGTTTTCGCGATTCACTTCGGGTGAAATGCAGGCCCGTCAGAATAGCCGTCGTTGCACCGCAGCTACGGTACAACATTGATTCGGCCAGAGTGCATCCTTACACCAGGACAGTTAACGTAGCAGGCCGTCTTGGAAAAGGCTTGACAAAGCTTGATCAAAGACTCGCACGACCCGACTCTGGGGTAATTCCGAGTCCTACTTGCTACGGGTGCTACTGTGCCATGGAAAGGTATAGATCGTTATGTCGAGATATAATTTCAGTACTAGACGAAGAGCCAGCGTGTTGTTGTCGTCACAATGATCCATCCCCTTTCAGCCCCACCTCCCCAATTCGGGACCAGAGCGACTTGTGGGTGGAGATTTCGTCCGGCAGATCGCGGGGTTTTTTTGGGGGGGGTTTATGAGGTAGGCCGAGGAGAATAACTCCTCCCTCCAATGAACCCTGGAGCAAGTTCGACGCCATCTCCAACGCTTTTACGGGACCGTCCTGACTAAACCCAATCCGGCTGCCAGTTTGCTTGTGTATTCGTCATTGTCCTTGCACGCGCTGCCGGTACTCGACAAAGCGTGTCTAGGATCCTCCGAGTAGCTATCCGGCATGGGTGCTTCGTATGATCAGTCTCGCTACGCCGGCCTCAGGGCTCAGGCTGAAATCCTCGACGGCGAGGATGGCCTCCACCACCTCAGGGGCGAATTCCTGATTCCAACCAATGCTGATATCAAGCGAAAGACGCTCCGGCAGGAGGGTGAGCTGCCTCTTCCGGCCTGCGTCGAAATTAAGCACTGAACTTCCGTAGATCGTAGTAATGCCGACTCTGCCGACGAATCGAAGACATGCACTTACCTGTGCGGGAATTCTCTTGGGCTGCAACCCAAGAGGACAGCAACTCGCATCCAGCAATATCTCGGGACCTGGGCTACCCAGGGGGTCCAAGGCCACTTCAAGCCGCTCGAGGACTCTCCGTTGCCTACGTGGCTCGATGCAGATGCGCGAGCTGCTAAGTTGATAGCTCCCATCGTCGGGGCAGATGAGTCCGAAGTGGCAGTGATGCAGACCTTAACGGCAAATTTACATTTGCTAATGTCAGCGTTCTATCACCCGGACCCGAACGGGAGGCACAAGATAATCTTAGAGAGCAAAGCATTCCCCAGCGATCACGTAAGTTCGGCCCACTCTGTAGCAACTCAAGCGTGCATAATGCTAAGACGACGTTACAGTTTGCCGTGTTGAGCCAGATTCGGCATCATGGTCTCTCTCCGGAGACCTCCATGGTGACGATAGAGTCACCCTTCTCTGAAGATCCCGTCGTTAGCACCTATGATATCCAGTCCCTCATCTCCAAGCACGCTTCAGACACGGCACTCATCTTATTGCCGGGTATACAATACTATACGGGACAGTTATTTGATATCCCCACGATCACGGCATTTGCCCATAAGCACGGCATCTTCATAATCTGGGATCTAGCTCATGCTGTGGGCAACGTGTCCCTTTCCCTACACGACTGGGACGTGGACGCGGCAGCGTGGTGCACGTACAAGTATCTCAACGGCGGCCCAGGCTGCATAGGTGGTATGTTCATCCACTCACGTAATAGCCTGGTGACTACAACCATCACGGACGAAAATCCGGAACGAGGCTACGGCAATCGTCTGTCGGGCTGGTGGGGGAATGACAAAGGGACTCGGTTTGCCATGCAGACGAAATTCCACCCCGTAAAAGGGGCCGCCGGGTTTCAGCTGAGCAATCCCAGCATCCTCGACATCACGAGCCTTAGCGCATCGCTCGAGGTCTTCGAGCTTTCCGGGGGTATGACGGTGCTGCGAGAGAAGTCCAAGAAGCTGACGGCTTTCCTCGAAAGCTGCCTCTCTCTCATGTCCGAAGAGGCGAAGGCCCTAATCAGGATAATCACGCCGACTGATCCGGAGCAACGGGGTGCTCAACTGAGCCTTATGCTGGCCAATGGCCTACTGGATCCCACGCTGAAGGTACTCGAGGAACGCGGCATCATCGTGGATGAGCGAAAACCTAACGTGATCCGGGTTGCTCCCGCACCGTTGTATAATGGCTTCCAAGACTGCGTAACCTTCGCAGAGGGTCTCGAGGTGGGTTTGCTAGCCGCGCAGAAATCCCTGCAAACTTGAAACGTCCACTGCGTGTATTGAGACACTCAATGGCTAGCAAATTTGATATCACAGGGTATATTTTACTGCAAATCGTGAACGCTTGAGTGGTAAGGAAAAGATAGTGTCGGAATATAGTACATGAGCTCGTTAATGGAACAGGGCCGGTGTCTTTATATAGGTAAATTATAACGACTCACGTGTGTTTATAAAACCATGCCATCGCTAGTCCTTACCACGTTCTTCACGGCTTGATGATTCGAACCATGGGATAATGTTTTAGGCTACGTTCACGGTACAATATCGCCATAACCCCCTATCCACCACCATAGTAATGCTTCTCAGTAACGATACAAGCCATTTCTAACAATTATAAATTTTGCTCTGCCCCGGTAGCAATTATTCAAGAACCGCAGTCAATCGATTGGATACTCGGGAAAACTCATGTTCGGATACCTTGCGTGCCATGACTGTACTTGGCGCAAACAAGTCAATGAATACGAAGATACGCCATTTACGAAAAATTAATGAATAGACGATCTGATAGTACCTACCTACTGAGGCCCACGTTGCTAATCATGTAGCTAAGCGCCTTAATCTGCCTTACTTACCGCCGTGTGCCCGTGTGACTTATACCGTAGGTACTCAGGGGATGGGTGTATCGCGACACAACAACTTTCTAGAATGGCACACAAGGTGAACAACACATAGACAATACGAGCCTAACCAATTGTCATGTGTGGCTCTGAATCCATCCGACGGTAAGTAAATAGTAAAAAAAAAAAGGCATGTTGGATCAAATCAATAGCCGTTGCCACTCTTCAGGCTGTGCCGCGTACAACGCGGCCCTCGTGCGGAAGTTGATGGTCAGGGGAAATTGCACTTGCTTTGGGAGATACCGGGGCTGCCGGGGGTCGGTAGTGCACGCAGATGGATCTTGGGAATGGACGGCAGAGCTCGGTTATCGATAGGTAAGTTTGTGGACGGGAGGCGGGAAGATGAGATAGGTTGTTCTGGAACAAGGGTGGCTGAGGCGCGTGATGTGGCTCGCCAAGCATCTTCTTATCACCCACAGCCCGGTAGGTATTTCGTACACCTCCATCCCAGGTGCCAATGGATGGACGGGATTGGAATGGAACCCACCGTCGACAGGTCCGAGTGGCGGTGCAAGTGAGTGACGTAGCTCCCAAGAAATCGGGAACCCTGTCAAACCGTCCTTGCGTCCCTTTGCCAACGAATACTGCCTTGGTGTCGGGTGACTGACTGTCCAAGGCTTGGTTTGCATGAAACGACAAGCCATTTAAATACGAAAACGAAAAGAAAAGAGAAACCTGACCCTTTTTTACCCTAATTCTCGACCTACCTACAACTCTACAACCGCAACAACTTGGCTTGATTCTCCCTACGAACAACAAAACACACACCACAAACGGTCCTCGTCATCCACGATTCCAAAGAACACCGTAAGTATCTCCAGAAATTGTCGAGGACGACGCACAAAACTGATTGACTTTGAAGTTGTTTTCAATACAGACACCCATCGTCCGCTCAAAGTTTGCGTCGCGAAAAGCCACATCAGACACATTCACACTCACAAACAAATACACCACAGCATCTTGTTTCTTCGCATACATAAGAAACAAGAACAATGCCTTTCTTCTACTCCAAGCACTTCGGCGGTAAGCACTTCGGCACCAGCGTCCATGCGAGCCGGCACGGTGTGCACCGCGGACCGTGGCGCTTTAGCTTCGGCAAGTTCAACTGCTTCAAGAGCTAGAGGACCTCATCGTTGTGCTGCACCGGTTGAAGGGGACGATATGGTAGGGGGCCGCTAGGGGGAGAGGAAGGCTGGGATTTCGATACGAAATGGTGCGAAGGGATCAGGACGTCTGCGTTTGTTTGTTTTGTCTTGTTATTTTTTTTCTCTCCGGGTCGTGGCATGAGGATAGGGATAGAGGGAAGATGGATAGGCGGATGAGAGCAGAGTGGACGGTATGGCCTATCAGGGGATACGACATATAACAGTCTTCAGGTTCATCGACCTCGAACGTTTCTCGACGAACAATGGACGGGGCCCACTGTGGGATCGACACATCCACCTTATGAGAGCATGAGAGCGACTGCATAGGCTATCCATCGTCATGGCACTGCGTTTACATACATTGGAACAGGTTTTCGGTTCCGGGATTTTATATTTCTATCAATTAATACGTGACGATGTATTGTCCCTTTTCGATCACCATCATTCTAGACATATAACGTGCACAAGCTAGGTGCATAGCTGAATATTAGATATAGCCGCCTAAAAGGAGTGTCCCACCCTCAATAGCTCTCTGTGTACCTACAGATTTCAATGGTAGCTACAAGTTGACTAGACCATACAAGCAGCCTACAGAGCCATTGATGACTCAAAGGGTCAAACTTTGTAGTTGAGTTTTGTTTGTACGGTCACCAATTCTGAGCCAAGCTACTGGGCGGTAGTAGTTGTTCTAGCTCTAATGTATATTCTGTAGCGAACTGCTGACAATTGGTCAATATAGCATCATGTTTTGGGTGCTTTAGGATACGGTTTCGTCGAACGGAAGAACCTTAGACGACGAGGTTCGCTAGGGTCCATAATTTTCCTATTGTGCTCCTTATTGTAGTTTAATCCCTAGAAGTCGACCTCGTCCTCTATAGTGTGCAAGCAATCTCCGATAGCATTCAATAAACCTACCCTGTATGCTAGCCAACCTAATTTATCCTCAACCGCCAATTTTCTATAAGAGGAGAAACATGAGTTGTATTTTGAAAAGAGGAAACCACCCACAAACAATACGCCTTTTCTTTCGTGACTCTTCTCTCCAACTAATATTGCCCTGCTGCAATATTCCATACTTGTCTCCTAATTCTCATCCACATACCAAATTATCTCCAAGAGACTCATCAACAACCATCACCTACCCTATATCGACGCAATCATTGCATCGCATCAACCCCAATACGACACCATAGTTCCACTCTATTGAACTCCTCAATGAGTCCTACTATCATTGAACCACCTCGTCACTGGGTGTAATAATTTATACTATACTATACTATCCCGATAACCTCCGGCTATATATACTCACTATCAATCAGACTACATTCATCATGTTTGGACGATACGAGCTCAGACCATCTCCAAGCCCGCCCCCTATAGACACTATGCCATCGACTATGCATAAATACGGATCCTATAAGATGGATACCATAATCGATAGCATCCAAGACGTACGGGCAATCCTCGAATACCTCGAGCATCCCCTTATCCTAGTGGGGGCTACAGCCGACCGCTGGGTGCACCATAACCTATCCACTGACGCGGCCGTCGACGTGCTCATCAGCACAGCCAAACTCGAGTCTATAACGGACCTACTGATTAAGACGGGGCGATGGGTTCAGCCAACTGCGATAACGGAAGAACTCGCAGCCGGCTTAAGACCGGGGACAACAAGTCTTCAGATGGTCCAAAGGGACGCCGACGTCCTCCTTATGAGACCAGAGCACGGCAACGAACCATGCGTCCTGGTACGTCTCTGGTCCGAAAGCACGTATCACATTCGTGTAGACCAAGAATCCATCCTCGAGACGTATGCCGGGTGCGGACGCCTCTTCAACAACCCTTGGAGGGCCTGGTGGTGTCCCCTGAGTGTGAGTACGACCAATTTGCCAGAAGACCTCACCAATATCGCCGATAAGATCTTCATTCCCACCTTACCAGCCTTGATGAAGGCGCTTGTACATCAGCGCAGGCATCTGTGGGAAACGAAGAGCTTGCTATGCTCCGACGCACACGGTCTTATCAAGCGGCTGACGGAGCGGTACGACTGGGACATACCCGAGTTCGCTGTACCGCTCCTGGCCATGGTCGAACCAAGTACAAGGAAGTACTTGGCCACGTCCTTCGCGAACTACGAAAGGACGCCAACGCCGGAATTGCCGCCACGGCTCAAGGAGAAGAAGTAGAATCGAGCAAAGACGGATATAATGGTGAAAGAAGAGACGCCGGAAAGGCCCATGCTCCCGTCCCCGGCCACGAGCGAGAAGAAGTTGACGAAGAAGGGGGAGGTGGAGGAGGGGAGCCCCGATCGGATGGAAGGAATCGAGATGGAGCAGAAACGACCGCAACGTGTCAAAAAACTGGGCTCCTCTACTCCCCCCCTGACCCCTCCTCACGTCAAGAAAGTAGCCGTCACTCCCGTAACCACGGGGACGCCGGCATCGGAAGAAGACCAAGAGACCGTCATAGTGTGGCTCCACGGGAGCAGAGTGAAGATTCCGGCTCGCAAGGGCGTAGCACAGTCGAAGACGACGAAGACGACACGGATACAGAAGCGGCAGTCGTCCCAAAAGACCCTGCGTTCACCACCTTCGTCATCTTCGTCCTTGTCGCCTCCTTCGCGGGCGCGGAAGTCGGACGTGAAGAAGCTGTTTTTCGATTAAGGGGGAAGAAGAAAAGAGCGACGATACAAGAAGAGGAGGAGGAACGGAGGGAATAAGTAGGAGGAGATGAAATATTCCGTTTTATGATACCCGAGTTATACGCACAGGCTGGGAAGAGGGAGGGAGGATCTCAGAGGCCCAATGGAATGAAAAGGGCCATTATTATACAGCGTTGGTTATGAGGAGGAAGGAGTTCATCGATGCATTTGCGAATAAGCTACAACGGCTGGAGCCAGAGTCTTTTTTTGGAATCTGCGGGAGTTTTAGGGATGAGTTTTTTTTATGAATTTCGTGGCTTCGAGTAGGCAAAGCAGACAACAACGATAACGACGATGATGGAGATGATGAATATGCAATCTTTGATTTGCGGAGGAAATTTCTGACAGTATACCAGCCGGCTGGCTAAGGGCAAAAAGTTCAGTTAATATATGACCATCCGCTCGCCCATGAAGAAGACTTCTTTTTTATTTTCTCGATAATTCTCGTGATATTCATGTTAGATATAGTCGGAGTGGTGGCAAGTCCCCTATCCCCTATTTAGTGGGGTTAAGCCTGTAATTCAGAATGATAAGTCAGCGAACAGGGGGCCTGCCACCCCGCGCCAGCAAATCGGTTTGTCGAACAGATGCACCTGACTCGACAACATGCGATCCGCTGTTGGAATCCTCCCGCCCGTTAGGTACCTCGGTACCTAAAGCTACCGGCGTAAATTGGGAACTCCCCCCCCCCCCGTCTCGAACACCAAAATTTATGGACGCGCGCCCAAACCGCCATTCCGCCCGCAGCAAAAGACGAGACGAATTGCTTTCTTTTTACAGCTTCTAGCTGACTCGCCTTGTACTGTTTTAGTCACGATTACGAAAATGTGGTGAGTAGTTCTACTTCTCATAGTTATAGATATAGCGTCTTTTCTTCTCTAGGATCAAAGGCTAAACAACTACGAAGCAAGCACGTCTTAAACGCCCAGGTCGCGATCCGGTCACCATGTTGTACGTCACAGAAGCCCCGTTAGCCCGAACTGCCCCCCCAGTTAATCCCGACACCCAAATACACAACTTTCTCTCTCCTATCAAACCCTCGAACCTAGGTACCTACCTAGCCAGATAGGTAGGTAGGTAGCTAGCTAGCTAGGAACCCAAGCTAACCGCTCCATCGGCTTGGGCCTTCCAGGTAAGAAGTGGTTCGACTGCGCCGAGTGCCACCGCGAGCAGGAGTCGCACCCGCTGCTGCAGGCGTTCGAGATGACGTTCGCGTGCAAGAAGTGCCGCAAGTGCTTCCGCAAGGACGCGCAGGAGTTCGAGGAGGCCGACGAGTACTGCCCCCACTGCGACAACCACTTCGTCATCGACGCCCTCGTGCCCAAGCCCGCCCTGACCGTCGAGGGCGACGACGCCCGCGTCGACAACCGCATGATCAAGGACGACCGCGTCCGCGAGGACCGCAAGCGCAACATCTTTGACCCCCAGACCGAGGCCGACAAGCTGGGCTGATGAGGGTGTTAAAAGATGAAGGGGTTTTAAAAAGAGAAGAAAAAGGGGAGGAGATAAATTATGGGAAGGGCGTGTAGGCTGAGGATGTACAGAGAGCGCATGGACTTCATATGATACCACACATTTAGACGGTTAAAAAGGAACACACCAAAAATTAGAGCATGACGGTCTGATCATGAGGGAAACCGAGAATGATGCGTGTGTGTGCAGGCCAACATAGTGTACAAGTTCCCCATTCGTGACTTTCGTCACTCTATGGATCCCGTTCGTCTAATCATCATATGCCTCCCCCACTTTAGCCTTTCTGTCTTCGTTTCACCCCTCCTTATTCGCCGCCGCCCTCGCGCTCCTTCGTCAGGATCGCCGCGCTGCCGGTTCCCGGCGTTCGCCCGGTCTTCTTCTTGGCCGCCTCCTCTTGCTTCTCCTGTTCGATGTTCTTGACATAGCCCTCGATGTCCTCGACGGGCAGCATCTCGATGGTCTTGCCCGGCGCCATGATGGCGATCTCGATGTTCTTCGCGCCCGTCTGCACGACTTCCAGCAGCGACTTGATGGCTAACCGGATCGTGGCCTCGCGGTCCATGTCCTCCTTGTAGTTCCGCTCCAGGAATTCTCGAACCGTCTTGCTGGAACGGCCAATGGCGTTTGCTTTCCTACGTAGTGTCAGCGATCGATATCATCGTCGAAAATTCGTTCCCCGTCATAAGTGGCTTGAGACGTACCATGCAGAGTAGATACCACTCGGTTCGGTCTGGTAGAGTCTCGGAGTGGCGTTGCCCTTGTCGAACCCGACAATCAGGGTGCTGATGCCAAACGGCCGCACACCACCGCTCTGGGTATACCGTTGTTGAACGCCGGCAACGTATTTTGTGATGTACTCTATCGAGACCGGGTCTTCGACCGTGAGGCGGTGCGATTGCGCCTCCAAGCGCGCCTTGTCGACCAAGATGCGGGCGTCGGCGTTCAGGCCGGCAAATGCCAGGCAGACGTGCGTGTCGACGAGGCCGATCTTCGAGGGGGTGATGCGCGTGTCCTGCAGCTTCATCGCCGATCGCTTCTCACAGCCGAGGACGACGATATCTTTGCCCTTCACGCCTACCGCGCAGGTTCCTGGGACGGCATTAGGTTACCCGGACAGCAGCACGACAAATGTGGGAGGGGTTACCTCTCTTGACGGCTTCGCCGGCATATTCGACCTGGAATACGTGCCCGTCGGGACTGCTGACCGTTAGGATTCTCTAATACCTCGGGGCGCAATCGCCTAGTACGCACCTGAATACTAGGAGCGGGACGGGTTAGCTAAGGCTAGTCGACGTCTTGAATTATTATGGCGGAAAACCTACCGGAAAGTGCTCTGTCATATCCTGACGCCATTATAAAAGGATTCTATGAGTAAATGAGGGCGATGTGTGGTAAAGGACGTCTCTGGGAAGGGCGTGGGAAGCTCGTGGTTGTAGACTGGATTTCGGGTGATGTAGTGCAGGTGGTTCAGACAAGGCTGCCAACAGTTACGAAGCTAGGAGCTCAAGCCAACCCAAGCTTCGCTGATGGGAGGGGTACGAAGGTACCCGTGGACATAGAAACCTTAGGTACCTGTTCTGACAGGCTACCTAAATTAGCCACATGCACCGCCACTACGAACGCCACGGCGATTATCAAACCTCTATAACCCTCCCACAAAAATTAAGGTAAGCTTCGCAGTTATTTTTACAACTCAAGAACTGGAAGACATAGGTAACAACAACAATTGCAATATACAAATTTTTTATCTACATACACACTTCTGTTCCAATTACATAATCTGTTCTATATTATACACCAAACGAAGATTAATTCCTTTACAGTGCTCCTGGCATCCTGTAAATTACACCCGTATCTCATCCAAAGCGACTAATCTCGGTCCACCTCTTCTCTTGCAACCAGGCACTCATCTCACGGCTTCTTGCTTCCAATCTCCCTTTGAAATTCGTGCACCATATATATTCCATCTCGCCCTCGCCGTATCCTCTAATTATGTTGAAGAAATCGGTCACTATCCAGAGTGGTGCCGCCAAAAGATCTGGTTGCCCTGCTGTTCCAAGGGCAAAATCCAAGCTCCGGCACACGTTTGCCGCTAGCATTCTATTCTCAGCCGGTTGGTACTTTCGTGGGTCGAATCCTGGAGGTAAATCTGATGCGCCTGAACTCGAGGAGCTCTCGCCTTCGGATTCGAAGATGACCTCGAGCAAGGCATATATGCACTGGTGAAACCCGATGAGAACCGTCCAGTAATAGATGTGCACCAGGCACATCAAAGGGGAGCTGAAATTCAAGTATTCTGCAAAAGGTAGCTGGGCTGCGCCCGCCGCATCTGCAACCCAATACAGATGGCCTCCGGGCGATGATTCGTTAGCGTTCTGTTCTATCACGCTGTACCAGATATCGAATTGCGTCTCGATATTGATGCAGTTACTCAGAAGATCTTTCGCTTTTAACTGGCGAGCCATGCTCGGCTCAAGAGGCTTTATGCGGTCCGCTCGTGAGTATATCGACGGCAGGAGAACCACTATATCGAGAAGATCGTCGAGAGGCGTTCTGGGATGGTGTTCCCAAGGCACAATTGTCCATTCTGGCGAGCAAAGGAAAGTCGGTTGACGGTTGAGCAATGCTGCCCAAATCTGGGTATTCTCTTAGTTCAGCAAAATTTACCGAGGAGACTACACACTTACGGCACTAGGTCGATATACCCTAGCAAAAAAATGATGAGCTGGAAAGTCTTGATATGCAGCAGGACCTGGCTCACGAATTGCGTCCCCTAGGGCAGCCGGGTCTTTCCAGTGTCGCTCGTTGCTATAAGTAGCTGAAGAGTTTTGCTAAGACTCAGTTAGCGATGAAGGATACGTCACGGCTTTCCGCCTTACCTCGTACAGAAACAAGCACAGTCCTTCCGTGTTTGAGCTACTTGATTGACCTCCGCTGCTAGGTGGCAAGTTAATTAAGCAAGAAGATCTCAAGTTGAAATCCTCCTGTCCAAAAGTTGGGGTAACGTCAAGAGGCCGAGAACCCAATAACGACAGGGTAACTTTGTTTTCCTGCAAAGAAGCCTTGCTGTTTTGTATGGCAGACTGGAGATTCGTCTGATGAGCGACTATTCGGATCCAGTGTGTCCCAGCTCTAGATGTCAGGGAGACCATCTCGTTCCACGCGGGCTGCCATGGTTCCGTGGCAATCAAATTAAGCTTCTCGGCTTGGTGGCTTTCGTCATCCGACTGGCCCCTTTTTGAGCTTTGCAGGTTCCGTGGAGGATGAGAGGCACATCTACCTTTCTCTTCAGGAGTGCCTACGATGAAAACCGTCTCTCGCTCGTACCCAGCACATTCGCGGCCATAATCCGTACACTTCTTGCAAAACGGTCGTGTATTATCACACTTAACTCTCCGAGCTCGACAGGTATTGCAACCTACAAAAGTTAAGCGTGTTGGTCAAGTAAAGATCCATAACAGAAGATGGGCGAGTGAGGTTCAACTTACCTTTATATTTTCCCGGAACACCGACCATTTTGGAATTGAAGATCTGCAACGCTTGTAAGTAACCGTAACGCTAGTACATTACATCATATGACGGACAGTACTGGATATTTCCTAGCGGCTCTCCCCGACACGATGACCCTTTAGAGCAGGCGTGAGTCTCGGTCGATAGTATACTGTTCGGGGACCGTTTTGCTGACGACTGGGTGGAACTCTTAAGACAACCTTTGAGACAATGTTTCAAACTGGCGGCTATACTTGCCATGGTTTTAGAGGCTTCTTTAGAGACGAGCCGCTATACATATATCTACCCATTGGATATTCTGATCTAACATCATCAAGGGTCCGACGGCATGAACATATGTCCCGACAGAGAGATCATCGTCAATACGAGAGGCCGAATACAACAAAGCTTGAGCTTGTCACCGTTGATCCATTCTATCGTGATCTATCTCTCATCAGATAGAGCTGGACGGGGCTTGGTCCAAAGTGTCCTAGGGGCTCCCAAGCCATGCTAAGAACACACACGAGGAAGATGAAACCAGCTTGGTTCACGGTTCCATGAGGGTTCTGCACGTTGTCGGGAACCAGCCGAGTGTAACAATCATCGTTGTGAGGTGAAAGTTACATCTGAATACTGGCCGAGTGGCCCGGCAGATGGTATAACTTGAAGAGAGCCCATCTGCATTCGCCCCATAAGGCTGGATGACAAGGGTGAGTGGAGCTGAGCACGGCTATGGGGGCCAGTCGTTTTCTTGCGGCTGATTTGACAGTATAATTCAAAGGTTGTAATTGCCATTCGTATCGCAGCGAATCTAGTGCCAGATACGAAAAGTATTTGGTATATCGGCCGGGGAAAATCCAGGGTCTGGGGAGCCAAATACGGTATTCGACATGGGATGAATCCAATTTTACGTTCCTGCATGCGGTTGTTACCCTGCCATTATGATCGCCCTAAAGGAGGCCTAAGGAAAGGGGAGCCCCCTCCGCTCCGACCCCAGACAGAATCGGAGTTACATGGGACCCCAAAAAGGGTTCGTCCCAAGAGGCTATGCATCCGTATTAGAGGGATACTAGCACGTCTTGGGTTTAACACAGCCTATAAGAGCTCTTTAACCGTAACGTGAGGCTCAAAACGTCATTTCCAAAAATAAATATAAAGCTTGATGGTCCCAAAACTCCGACGCCGACGGTGCTGGAATGTTGCTGGACTGTTGCAACCAACCTATCCACTTTGCGCCGAACCCCTAACCCACCAATCAGCTCCAGCCAACCAGACCACCAGGACAATTGCCTAATTAGGTGGTCCGCCGAGACTATATTGAGTCGCGAGAGGCCTCAAATGCGTTGCACCGCCATCGCATCGGTGAACACGCGCTTAACCCTTCACGCTGAGTAAGTCTCACGCGTACGATATCGCGTCTATACTCTTATCTTCAGCTTTACTACTATTCTTATCCGGTTCTTATCCGGTCGGCGAAATTCAAAAGTTCAAACGACGACGTGACTCGGACAAACGCGAGAAGCTCTCATCTCAGGCTTATGGATTCTGATGCTAGCAGATCGAAAGCACACATTCGACAACTTAGACAGACGGGCAAATAAGAATATGCTATTTTATCTCGCCGTAAATGAAATCGCTAGATGCGTCGGCCGTTGAGTTCAAGCTACACCGTTGTAATCGATGTCCGATGATCTCATCTGAAGGTGGTGAGCTTTCAATGACCCATGCACATGTCGCATCGTTTATGAATACTACATGCTATCCACGAGTTACTCATGTTACTCATCGACGGTTCGTTGAATATGGGTCAATTAGTCCCAATATTGATGAGCTAATATTACCCAACATACCGTTTGACGCTAAGAAGTGGAAAGTTGTAACAAGCCTCAAACCAAGAGCAAGGGGACATGCGCAAAACTACCTAGTCATTGCGAATAATCCGGGGCCTAGACCGCTATGACGGCCATTGGGGCTCAGCTATCCCAGATCCCAGTCAGAACTTTACGCAAGTGCTATCTTTAGTTAACGTTAACATTGTTCGGAATGTCATCATCAACGCCGGGTCATCCTACCGATGTACAACATCGTACACAACATCGTAGACGCGGAGGAGATCTTAACCTCGAGCCCGTCGAGGACACAGCAATGATCGATTTGCCAGCGGATAAGAGAACGACGTAGATTATTTTGTTTCAGAAACACTATTTTGCTTCCCATCCGAGCTTCGAGCTGAAGCTGGCGGTTTTGCGGCCAACACGCCCGATTTCGTACATCGGAAATACGAGGTCTTCTAAACCTTAGGCCCTCCGAGCTATGGATAGTATGTACTTATCTCCACACGATCGGCAGCGCGTTCCGCCCATGTCGCGAGCTTCGAGCATATGTTACACTCAATAACGGTTTTTCGTCCTGTGACAATGTACGGCTGGTCACAGTGGGCCTTCAGGTTCTCCATAATTGCAACGAGCGAACAGAATGCTCTATTGCGTCTAGTAGACGACGGCGGGGATGAAGACGTCGCACCATTCCTGGAAACGTTAGAGGGTTTAGTCGATGTGCCTTATGGTCCAACACCGTTTCTGGTCGAGCTTGAAGGGAGAGCGAATACTATAGGCGTACAATCCTTGCTACACACCTTCTTCTTTGACGTGTACCTTACTTCAGCGGCTACAGCCACTTCACTAACTCTTTAGTTGGAGAGCCTTACAAAAATCAGGTGCTTCGTACTCAATCCCGGGGACACGTGCTTCTCCATCTAGACCAGTAGCGACTGGAGCCCATCGGTATCTACCTTCGGCAACTGATTTCTACCTGGACGAAGACCATATCTCCTCCCACATACTGTCCCTGTTAGGGCCCCTAGTCGCGCCCACAGCCCAGCTATCAGATCCCCTAGTCCTAATTTAACCCCGGGGAGGAAAAGAGGAAGACGAAAACAGAATTAAGCTTCCGGATCTAGTCGACATCAAGATCTAACGAACGGACAACGACGGTACCAGAATATCCTGATCATGCACGTCCGCTGCTAGTGTCGTGGGTATCACAAACTCATCGATCCCAGCCACGCCCAGAAGATCGACTTCGTAGACAGGAAGCTTGCCTGCAAGCTGCCCGTCGCCAAGGCAAGCTGGTCGGCTAGCTTAGAGAGCCAAATATGGGGAGCCAATGAGGACGTAGGTACTGGTGTTAACGACATCAAGCCCCTTCACTGGTATTGGGTCCCGGTTCCCCCGAGGTAGTCGTTCGTGAAGTTTGGATAAGTGTCGGCCATTGGCTGAAGTGCTTAACCCCCCTGGGCATCTTCTCGGCCCCTCCCTTTCTTCCCTCCTATAGAAACAAAAGGTCGGTTCCCTTAACTACTATCCTAGCATGGCATGATTGTGGTGTAGGTCGGAAAGATCAGACCAGGGTTCTTTCTTTCTTTCTCTTTCGGTTGGACATACATAGAATTATCTTATGAGGCTCATTAAACACTACGGTGTTCTCGTTTATCACAAGAAGCGCTATCATTTGTTGATATCGTGTAGTCTAGGCCCCTAGCCGAGCCCGCTCCCAACCCTAGATGAAGTGGAGAGATACAGTAACGACTTGCTGTTTCGTTCGGTCATCATGTTACCATCTTTGCGTGGACGGCAGAAACATCTCCCATCCTCTACGAGCTTCCTTTTCTACAACAAAACTTTTGACCTACATGGAAAAAGAAAAGACCAGGGTAGTAAGAAAAATGAAATACTACAAAGTTAACAGGTTGCAACATCGTATTCAAAGTCACTTTCATGCAGAGTACTTTTCAGCTGCCGTAGCGAACCAACCTCCCTCACGTACATAACTGAATTTGCTATATACTAATGGTACATATACCCTCCTGAAAAGAAAGAAAACTAAAAAAGAAACTTGCTCTCTTTTCTTGGGGGGGCTTTTTTTTTTCGTATAGGACCGTGCTTTTTCCTCTCGGCGTGCTTTAAAAAACGATGTTCTATTAATGGAGTCAGTAACAATCTTTCCTTAAAAAAAGAAGGCTGAGTTTTGTGAGGCAACCCAGGAGGGAGGGAGCTCGTGTGTTGATGGGAGGGGTGTCTCGTGCTTATAGGCCGGGTCCCCCTTTCATTGCTTACGGACATTAGGTTGGTTAGGTGGCCACTTTTACCCAGAACGCTGTGGAAGCGGCGGCAGCGGTTAAAAAAGATCGCGACCTCGGGTGAGCGATCTGATTTGAGCCCTTTTCTCTCGCATGCGGAGAGAGAAGTAGGGGAGGAGGGTAGGGCTGATTACCTCTGTAATGATATCTGTAACGATAAATGGAACCTGAGAGTTGTCGAAATAAATATGTGGAAGTCGATAGCATTGTATTTATTATGTGCCTCCTCTCCCTCTGTCTCTTTTTCTCTCCCTCGCAAGAGCGATGTTTCAAGCACTAGAACACATAAACTACAGTTTCAATACCTACCTACTTCCTACTATCATCTTTATTTGCCACAATACTTTACTTTCCAATACGAAATATGTTCTCTTTATCCATCCACATACCATATATCTATATACCTATATACCACCATCCGTCTCCTCCCAATACCTACCGCCTCCCCGTCCTCCATCGCACTACGCATACACCAGAGCTGCGCTTCCAGAAAATCTATCTCACACTTGCGAAATGACCACGATCAAATCAAGTCCTCTCCCCCATTGTCCCTTCCTCCTAACCTAACCTAGTTGGAATATATACTGGAGTAGTCAAGACTACCTACTTATCACGATCCAGGTCCACTCTCTTCAAAATGGGCGATAATAACATTCTTGTTGCGCGAAGGGCTACTCGATTATCACCTAGAGCTAAATATACACGGATAGATAGATAACCGAGCCCTTTTACGTCGACAAGCCGAAAAAATAACCCCCCTGCTTCTTTTGTCTCCCAAACTAGCTTGTATATATACTTCGCGATCTCCAGCCCGCCGATAAAAGCCACGATAGCAGTCCAACGTTGCAAAGCTCCTAACAACCAAGCACCGACACTTCCGCGGTTAAACGCCTAGATAACACGTGGAGCGGGGCACTACGCGTCTCTCATCGCTTTGCTTCGAGGTAGACGTTGCTCGTAGTTGTGAGGACGTAGAAACGGCTCACAGACCATTATTCACGCGTCGGCTATGTAGAGAGAAGATCCGAAAACGCTGCAGATGAGATCTTGGGGAAAAGGATGCGAACCCTCCATACAAGAAAGAGATCCAGCCGGCAGCAGAAGAAATTACGGAGGAGAACTTGCCTGCGAACGTATCGAAAGATCGTCCGAAAGAGGTTCATTATAGCGAGCCCGAGATATCACGCTTCAGACACCCTTTGAGGAAGCATTCTGACAGTGCTTCGGGAACCGGAAGCACGGCTCACCATGATAAAATTAAGCCAGTTGAGGTCGTCTTCTAGACACCTTTGAAGAGACATCTAGATGCGCCAACCAAAACCACGAAATCCTCAGGGGAGAGTTGGTCGCCAAAGGACATCTTGAAGAAACTCAAAAGAGGCAGGCCAGACTCTGAGAACGCAGCAGGACCATCGGAAGCAGACGATACCCCCAAGAGCAGCAAAAAAAAAAAAACGAGCGCTACAGACACATGGCCCGCGAGACATAGTCTTCAAGAGCTAGATCTCTATTTAGCATTTCCTCATGTATAACAGATGTCATAGTTTCTTTTTCTGTGCCGTTTTTTCCCTACATAATTTATCTTACACATACCGAGTCGACTCTCTAGACCGTAATTCTCATCGCGGCTTAGCCGGTGCCACCCGGCTTTCTAGGGCCATGTCAGGGGCCTGGGGACGTAACCTTGGCGGTTAGCGGCCGTGAGAGACACGATCCACTGTAAATAGGGTATATAAGAGTCGTATACGCCCCGAAAGGGACTATAATTAGCTCCCTAACGATTATTCTTAGTCTAATAGTGACCCTATACGCTCATCACTCCTAGTCTGTTGCGCACCTCCTCGTCCCTCTGACAGGCTCAGTGTTCAGGGTTGCTAATTACTACATTTCTATTTCATGTCACGATGATATGAACACTGTCACGTAGCAGATAGAAAACATGGCAAACAGAGGAATTCTCTATTTTTATTTGCACCAGTGCTCAGGGCACGCAAAGATATTTAATAGCAAGTGTATCAACACGGAGGTGTTCGGAGGGAAGAAGAATTAGGGTGAGTAGGGAAACCAATTGCCACAAGACTCTCAAACCCCTTGTAGCTTTCCAGGATGTAGCCCTGAGCTGCCCATACCAAGACCAGTAACATCTAGAGATCTAGATATACCGCATACGCTTGGCTACAAGCAAGCAGACAAGACAGAAACTGACCAAGAATGCAACGATTCCTCCAAAGGCGTTGAGGTTTTCGTCATCTCCCCATGGCACCTTGACATTCATGCCGAATAGACCAGTGACAATGTTGAGCGGAACGATAGTGGTAGCAATGAAAGTAATCTTGCTTAGCCCAGCATTGGTCTGTGTCCCCTGCGTGATGCTGTCGATCGTCAATTGGGCGAGGTAGTTGCTATGAGCACGGGATAGGATCTTCTCGAAATGCGTCAGATTTGTCATCATCGTGACAACATGATCTTGGATGTCGCCCAGGTACATGCCAATGTCCATCCGCGGTGTGACCTTATAGTTCTCATTGCAGCGCTTAGTGAAGCCCTTGAGAACATCAGCCTTACCACCGAGAACCCGCATGAGTCCAAGCGTGTTCTTGCGAACAATACCAAGCCGACGGAGGAACGCATGCATATCATCTGGGCGCGCCACAAAAACCGAATCTTCAATACCTTCAGTGTTGACCTCGATGCGATGAATTGCAGGGGCAAATGAGTCCACAATGTTGTCACTGCCAAAATGCATTAGTTTTAAATATTAGGTATATGAGGATGAATGAAAAGCTTACATCAAGGCATAGCAGATCCAATCACTGCTCAATGAGACATATTCCTTCAAACTGGCGATCCTCTTTCGAACCTGCGAGGCATGTTCATTCGGTTGAAAGCTGAAACTGAGGGTGCCCTCGCGGAAGACAACGACGTAGATATTATAGGGCTCGTAGTCTTGACCATCTTCCTCTTCGACAACACGGAACGACCGGAAACAGGCGAAGTAGTATGAGGGGAATATCTCGATCTTCTCACGGGCCTCTTGGGTGGTGATATCTTCGATCGTTAGGGGATGCACGCCAAATGCCTTGCACAGAGTCCGGACTTCTTCCTCGGTTGGGGTGTTGACATTCAACCACCAGACACCATCAGGTTCATCGCGAGGGAAGGTAAAAAGCCCCCGCACGTCCTCACCAGGCAGGACAAGATCTCCAAACTCGGCAGCATGAATAGTAGACTCCCAGGCAGAAGAGAAGAAGGCGAAACGATTTGGATCAAAGGGTTCCTTTTCGACTTGAGGCTGCGTAGGTGCTTCAGACTCTGTTGACTTCGTCTTCTCGTCGACATCAGAACCACTCGGAATATTGATTATATCGCCGTCAACTGTAATCATCGGTGCTTGGTGCTGGGCCTGGGCGTCAGGGTGCAGGTTTGAAAATACCCGACCAGCCTCTTGAGCCTCCAAAGTCTCTTTACGTGCGGCGTTCTCAGAGGCAATGAAATTCTCCAGGTAGTCGAAATCGATATATAGCTGATCATTGCGATGCTCATCTTGCATAGGAAAGCATACGTCCTCTTCTGCTGTCTTGTTTGTTGCCATACTAGCTCCATCGTCGGCGGTGAATATGGAAGACTTGCTACGTCCAGATCGATGACTCCGGTGGCTGTTCTGGCTGATAGAAGAGTGGGTGCGCTGAAGTGTATCGCCGTCTTCTTTAAGCCCACGGCCATCTGAGTTAGAGAGTGCTCGCTCGCGACGACGAGCTTCAGCAAATGCCTTGACAGAGTTAGGTGGTGAGACATCGCGCTGCTCGTTTGTGGAGTTGAAAGTTGGACGACGGTTATGAGGAGACAATGGGGAGGGATTGCCATCATCATCATCAATGATAGCTTCCTCGAAGTCTCGGATCCTGACTTCCGATGGTGACAAGGGACTAGTGGGTTCCAGGTGTTGGCCAGTACCATACAGAGTGTCGACAGTGCCACGGCGGGGACGGTCGTATCTTTGGACAGAAGAACTCTGGTGGCGATGGTCGTCAAGCTCAGGAACAGGGGTATCGTAACCCCTCCCAGAGCTTCCTTCCCCGTGCTCGGACATGGTGACGAAGTTTATCTAATCTATTTATGGGGTTGCCCAGGTGAAATCGGGTCGTTGACAAAGGAACGGTCCAACGGGTGAGAGACCTGGCACTTGGCGCGATGCTGTGCACCGGTTGAGGAAGGCCTTCCGCGTGGCGATTATGGGAAGGCGCACATAGTTGGTGACAATGTTAGTCGGACGGCATTCGTAGGTCGCAGCAGGCGTGGCAGCACGCCGACTGCTGCTGATACAGAAGGCCGAGGTAGGCTCTATACCAATGCTGAATGAGCGCCAAAATGTAAACCGGGGGTAGACCAAGCGCTGTGCGGGTGTGGCGGTACTGGAAAGCTGTGGTTATGTCAAAATTGCTGTTGGCCACAGTCCAATTAAGGAGGCTTCTTGTTGACGCCGCTGAAGACCCAGCAGAGAGGGCCAAGAAGCGGTCGTGAGTAGGAGAATTTGTCTCTGTTGAGGCCCGCCAACTTGGTGGTTTGATTTGGTTATGCGGTATCCACCGCAAGTACGAGCTGGACGTGCTGTGGACGATAGCGCAGCCCGCAAAGCTCTCTAGGTGTCTTGTTGACTCGGTAGAAGGTATCTAAGGTGGCTGGCGGAAATGAGGCAGAAGGGAGAAGGTGAGGTAGGAAAACGATGCAAAGCCTCTAGTTGCAGTGTCGAAGGTTGGATTCGACAGTCAAGTTCGTAGGTACCTGTGGTGGTGGTTGAGTCGACCGACAGTCTGGTGATGTGTGAGTATGCACACACGAGCGACGATCCCGATGCAGATCCAGAAAACGGGCTCGAGAGATGCCAGTAGCTACCTTAGAAGAAGAACGGATTCAAGGTGACTAGTGCAAGACGCAACGGTTTAGTAGAAAGCATT
Source organism: Biscogniauxia marginata (assembly GCA_022695795.1). NCBI lineage: Eukaryota > Fungi > Ascomycota > Sordariomycetes > Xylariales > Xylariaceae > Biscogniauxia > Biscogniauxia marginata. The sequence continues at coordinate 36,613 of MU404234.1, forward strand.
CGATCAGTCTACTTGGTTGAGTGTGATGCGTGTCAGAGTGCTGGTGCATGTAAATGGGGGAAAAAATAAAAAGGTGCAGTCGGAGTCAGGTCAATAAAGAGCTGCGGCTTTTCTTGATTCGGTGGAAGCAGCCACAAGCGGCGAAAAATTCTTGCAGCTTGTGAAAATCGCCTAGGTAAGATTGGATTGTTTGCCTGGTTTTTTTTAGCTCCCGGTTTTCTAGACAATTTCTTGGTTCCACTTTTTAGAATAGCATTGCATTCAATTAATCATTGTCTTGCAATTATTAAGACTGACCTAGCCTAACCTAGGTAATTGTCCAATAACACGACTAGCCAGGTCTGTGTATTCTTCCTTGGGTGTTATTCCTATTCGCTTATTTCTTATTTAGCCTCATCTTTGTAGAATTGATTCACTTCACTATTGTGGGCATGATATGTTTATTCAAGTGAGTATCTATGTCGTTCATCTAATGTGCAAAGCCTTTTTGAAAGTTGCTATAAGATTAAACATACCTAGGTATAATAAGTAAGAGGTAGTACATAATAGGAACAAACAGGGAGTACATCTAGAAATGCCTCTTAAAGTTAATACCTATCATATGTATTGTACATTAGGTATTCAATATACTAGAGCTAGCAAATAACCTTTTATTGTTATGATTTTACTTAATTTTAAATCGATTGGTTCTTCTTCTTCTTCTTCTTCTTAGAGATGTAGCCATTCAGTTGACGATGATTTTCATTGCTCAGATCTAGCATGATAACATGTCTATTATCTACCTTGTATCACTACGTACCTACATGTAGGCACTTACACCGTAGTGCGTTCCCGTATTCTTTGAGTTCCAAGTTTAGAAACAAACATGGGAGGGTGCATGTGGCTTATCCCTATCCTTATCAGCGTGGGGGAGGGGGCTGGGGGACTCCTCGGCTCTTATCTTCCATTTACAGGTACCTGGATGCTACCTGGTTCCCACTACATGTACCCCTGCCAGTCATCTCATTGGATGGCTTTGCACTGTTGAAAGTCACCACGTTTCCTAACATTGAAATCAGCCTTCCTACCTACGTTGTTGCATCATGAAGCTGGAGATGTGAACAACTTCTTGAATACTATCCGGCTTTTTTCTACAGCAGCCTCCGAAGCTGATCTATCTCCTTGAAGATGGCAGAACAATTTGTGGACCAGATTAGAGACGTAGTTGATGGCCAGATCGTTTGTGCTCCTCCCTCCTACTTGGTATTTTATGTACTAACCGATTGCCACCACAGGACTTTGAAGGCCAGAGAGTAGCTGATATACTGGCGACAGCTTTACTTTCGGTCACCGGAGTACGAAAGCCCCTCTACCCATGCTACTCTTACGACAATTCCTTATATTCGTTCCTATACCGCACTATATATTGCACTTGTCGCTGATGGTTATGTTATAAAATAGGCAATCTCCTTCCTCGTCGGCTTCTTCCTCCAGGATATTGCGCTCGCTCTCAAGATCGGTCTCGCTGGCACAGCTCTTACCTTTCTCCTCATCGTCCCCCCTTGGCCCTTCTTCAAAAGACACCCGGTTCAGTGGCTCCCCGTCGGAGGCGGGCCGGCAGTCACAAGTGCACAACAAAACATAGTCATCGATGAGAAGTTTCTCGCAAGGCAATGATCCCCGTTGTGGCGTGGCCCGAGGTCATATCATTGGTATGAACTTTATGGGCTAGCTCTATAGAAGCCAGGTAGTGTCATGAATATACTCGATTCTGTTGTGCCATTCATACGGCTCTACCTAATCCATCTGTCTTTTGGACTTAATGGAGTCTTGCTTGCAAGCTCCCCGATGTAGTAGTGACGGCAATGTGTATCTCTAATGTGAATCCCAGACGACCCTGCGTCCACTGCCGATACTCGTAGGCATATTCCCCATGTGCTCTATCGACCGTATTTCTGGAATTCCCAGTCTCGGTTGTCCAACGGGCAGACTTGCCGTGCCTTTAACCATCTCGAGATGCAGTGGAAGTGGAAAGCATGCTAGATTCAATCAGTTACATGTCATATAAATTGAAGAATAGTAAGCTTGACTCACGTTGCAGATGCCCCAGGCCACAGTGCACTCTTCACTAGTAGCAGAGGCCTGGTTTGCCTGGCATTCGATGCACAAGTCCATGATGTGGTTTCGGCAGATAGCGCAGTTGTCAACAACAATATCCCAGGCCCATAGTGCGACGGCATTCCACTAGAATAGAAAATCAGTACATACAGCGGTATGGCGGACCATCTTGCCTAATATTCACCTTCTTGACCTCGAAGCGTTTCTTGCCCTCGCCCTTGCCCTCGCCCTCGCCGTCGCCGCCTTTGCGCTTGGAAGCTGCGACGGAACTGTTCGGAGCGTCGGTCATATCCACGTCAGCCATACTGATGTGTGGAGTGTAGATTGGCTTCGGAGGTAACAGTCGAAAGAGGTGAGGTCGTTATGCGGGGGTGGGTGATGGGTGACGGAGATTCGGACGGATGGATTGTGGTGAGGTAGCTGTTGGTGGTGGTGTTTGTGGGAAGTAAATCTATGACATGAAGCAGAGGCCCCCCAAATCCTAAAGGAATTGTTGCTTGAGAAAAACCGAAGACAGTAAATTCCTTGCAAGAAGAGAGGATACCTATGCTAATGGCTAGGAATCTTGGGAGGGGATCTTGAACAAGACCTTAGGTTATCACGTCACAAATGGTTTGCAGCCTTCCAGGTCCTCACTCAGTTGTTGGCCAGCCGGTGGTCGCAAGCTGCAGACAGTGTCGGACACAGTGCCGAGGGGCAAAGTTTGCGTTTGGCGAATGTAACAGGCATAAGCGGTCTCGATAGGAGACCAGGCAGCCAGGCTTTTCTGTCTAATGGAGATACTTGGTACCAGTGTATGAGAACAATAGTGCTTGTACTTTCCACACTGTCAAGTCTAACACCTGCAGGTTGCCCCTCATGCCAGCCTGTTGACTACAAAAGCACCTCTGAATTGCTCGGATTGCCTCCAATTAGTTACGTACCTAGAAAGTACCTCCATTCCTGTGGAATAGTAACATAGGTAGGCACCTAACGAATGCCAAGCAAAAGCCTTGCGCCTGCGCCTTGTCTTCAACGCAGCGACAGCACAGCACGTTTCAAAGTACCCACCTGCCCTCTCTCGGCGGCCCTTCCTGTTTTCTTCCACGGATCCCGCAATCCATCCTTCCTCGCTCACTCTCTCAACATCAACAACAAATATGTGCAGACAACACTCACAACCGACAACACACCTACAACAAGAATCTCCTTTCTCCTCTTCCACTTCTACCAAGTCCCTCGCAATAGATCCAGCATTTATTTTCCGTTCCCCGACTTAGTCAGTCGACGACGGCGCCACGCCCAACCTCCCTTTTTCAATCTCTTCTTTATTCTTGTCCTCCCCGCATTACGTCGCATTGACTCGCTCCCGTCACCACACATTTCATCCTCTTAAAAATACGATCGTCGGCCGCCTCTGGCTGCGCCCAATCTCCCATTCGATTTCCCCAGATACATGTCACCACAAAAACATGCATCAACCACCGAACCAAAAGAACACACCAAACCGCCGCCGCCCCCCACAGGGCCGGAATCGCAAGACCCCCCAGAAGACTTACGCTTCTGAGAATGATGTCCCGACCTTCAAGCCCGATCGCTCGGCCAGTCCTACTACTCCTCAGAAATCTGCGTCGGGAGGCACTACCTTTTTGCGGACCACCTCGACAACCCAGAAGCAGCGGAAGGGCAACAAGAATCGCAATAAGAATGGCGTTGCCGAGAGCCCGTCTTTTCCACCTAAAGACGATGCCTCGGCCCCTATTTTCGCTGGCTCTACTTTCCATGCTTCACCTGCACCTTCGGCGTTGCCTATTCCAAGTTTCTTAGGAGTTGCGAGTGCTACTTCGCCCAAGATGAAGCCTAACCCAAGTCCTGCTCAAGATCTCTCTCCTCCAACCACTGATTCTGACGAGGGTAGCCAGTCTGGCGAGGGCCCTGTGCCACGGAACGATGAGTCTCCTTTGGAGTTTTTCTTCCGCGCTGATCGAGCTGAGAAAGCAAGAACTCGTCGAGCTAGTTCTGCAAATGCTGACGCTTCTCCCGAGGCTCCTTTCTCCCCGCCTCATGAGTCACCTCAGGCATGTAATACATTCCCCAGGGCAACGCTCTCCCATCCAAACAGGCGCCCGATCTACACCCAGCGGAATACATCCCCTGGAATCTCGACGAACGAGCTTGATGGTACCCCGGGCCAGCCTCTTGGGCCAGCTTTCTCTACTCCATATCAAGAACGCATCAAAGCAGCTCGCTCCAATCAGAGCTCCGCGCCGGCCACACCTTCAGTAGCTCGGGACCATACGCTAAATTCTTCAGAAGCCTTGAAAAGATATCTATTTACTGGGCAGCTTGGCTCAGCCGCGCAGAAATCGGCGCAACATAGTCAGTACCAGACTCAGCAGCCCTCACCCCAACAGTCCCCTGTCCGTCAGTCCTTTCAACAACGTCTTCAACACGAATCCCGCCAGCAGCAACACCGGCAGGAGTGGTTTCAGAAGCATCCCGCCAAACCCCAATTTCCTCCTGGCATGTTCCCCGCGTCAATCTTGACAGGTTACGCAACGGGTGCTCAGTCCGCAGTTCCACCTGCGCAAATGAATCCAAGCCCGAACCATCGCTCGGAACAGATACTTGCCCTGGAGGGTGATCTCCGAAGAATGCTCAAGTTGGACTCATCGGGCTAGACACCCATGACTCCATGAGCCTCGGCCGCTTCCCTGTGTTGGTTTCGATTTTCGGCATGGTGTTAGGCGTTGTGTAGGCGTTGTATCAGATTCATTGTCAATATTTGATAACTTTGGCTACTGCCGCCACCCACCTCTGGGATTTCTTTTTCTTTTTTTCCTTAATTTCTTTTTTACTTCCTGTTTTCATGGTTTCAAACCACCTATACTCTCTTCTAGAGGACGGAGTTCGTTAAGCTATGATATTCATGGCTGGTCATGGTCACGCATTTCGGATATCTAGCCTTGTAAATGGGGGGGAGACATCATAGGGGTTACATTCTTGTTCCTACTTGTGCTTGACTAATGTATTATGGCATGAGGCCTTACGCCTCGTTCGGTGTTGAGCGTGGCATCGCGGGTTGAGTATCGGTTTTACGAGCGTTCAATTCGTCTGGAAACGAAATCTCATACTGTTTGCGGTTTGTGGCCACGGTATATCGCAGGTCATCGGAATCGGCATTGGGTCTAGGGATTCGGATTCTAGACGGAATGGAAGCATCAGTTCTGGTGTTCAAGGCAACTTGGAAAAGGCTCGGTACAAAGGAAGGGCTCGACATGTGTTTCATGGCTCGTACATTGTGCGAGCTATCGAGTCATCTGCGAGGGTGTATCTGGAAGAGTGGTGGTGGATGGGCATTGCTGTTTGCTCGTGTTGTTGGGGCATCTATACGATATGCCACCGGACGTTGAGAAGGGAAAAAAAAAACTGAAAAACTCGATGAAAAAAAAAAGGGTGATATATTCGGGACTATGGTCTCCACAGGTTACGCATTAGACCTTAGGCCATCAATATCATAGACCACGCGGTCTCGTATACCACCATTTATTTCGCTCAAACATAATTTGTGACTATTAATACAGGCTCCTCTACCTATTATGAATTCAAACTGAGGTTCATCTTCCCATGATTCGGCAACATCTAACCTTTAGCTCGTAAGTATCTAATGTCTTTTGGGGTCATCTGAATTGTGTCCGTTAGTGAGAATTATAAATTGGACTTTGGGTGGTTCGAGGGTATTATATCCTGTTATTGAGGTCTGTACAGATTAGTGCAGATTAAATACGTACCTGGATATAACGGAATGTTCCAATATACTAACTAGGTACCTAGGTATGTGCTAATAGCGGTTGCTAGGTAGCAACGTACTACTGTGACGTCATTCCACAAGTCCCCGGACAAAGCCAAGGAAGATAAATTGGATTTGGACCCAGCGACTCTGGTTATTGTAATTGCTACAACGTTTCTTTCACGTGAGTTCGTGGTTGGATCGTGTCATCCTTGACCGCGTCTCTACCCATGCATTAGGTACAAACCTACCTACCTAGAATCCCGAACCATCCCGGCTATGCTTTCATCTCTGTCTTGATCGTTCAGACAACTCAATCTGAACACCCTTGCCAAGACATCAATTTATGATGGACGGCCCTGACCCATTCAATGGCGACGAGGAGGCCGCACTACGCTATGCAATCGAACTGTCCATGCAAGAAGCTGGTATGCCGCAATCAGCATCAACATCCGAGAAGCCGACAATTGTGCTCAGCTCGGACGACGAGGATGATGACCTAGAGAGAGGCCCAACGTACCCCCCCACCCCTAAGAAAGCAGCAAGCCCATCCAACTCGCCTATGAAGGGCAGGGTAGGGGAGGAGAAGAACGTGAAAGTCACATCATCCGAACTCCAGCATGTCCCTTCATCGTCTTCATCGCAACCTGTATCGGGAGCTGCAGCACCCAATAACGGCTTTTCTGCTCTTGGGTTTGACAGGAAGAAGATGGAAGAAGAGCGTCTCGCGAGAATCGCTAAGCGGAAAGCCCCTAATTCCGACCAGGAAGCTCAGAATCGTCGGCAGAGAGTGAAGCATGGTGACGAACCAACTATTACTTCAGCTACCACTAGCTCTATCGCCACCGGTACTACTATTAAACCTGCTGATTCAAAGGCGTCTGGACCAAAGGCCGCGAAAGGCCAACCACCACAGGGCCTTCCGTATCCCAAGGGCGTTGTGAAGAAAACTTGGGCGCGTGGATATCCGCGTCAGGACGATATCAAGATTGAAGAGGTTAGTATTCTAATTATTCGTCTCCCCCTGCAGAAAAGTAAAAGAGCGAGAACGTCGTTTTGAATTAATGACTACGTTTTAGGTGTTTCAAAAGGACGAACTCGAGCTTGCAGTGCTCAGTTCATTCCAGTGGGACGAGGAGTGGATGTTATCTAAACTTGATATCAGGAGAACCAAGATTATGTGTATTGCCTTCGCGTCAAGCGAAGCACAGGTAAGTCTCAGGTTCAATTTCGCATGATGGTCCCTAACGTGTTCTCGTGATCAAAGCAAGAGGAAATACGGAACAATGTTCCTCAGAAGCTCATCAGGTCAGTAACAACAAGGGTATCTCTATTACGTGTTCTATAGTAGAATGATTTTGCTGTTTTATTATCCTCCTTTCATAGCAATGAGCTAGTGTTGTCGCTGATACATATATATATATAACAGGTTTTGCTTCCCCCCGATGATGCCAGCTGGAGCCATGCATTCAAAATTACAGCTTCTAAAATATCCTACCTATCTGCGTATAGTTGTGCCAAGTGGGAACCTAGTTCCTTATGATGTAAGTCAACAACCTGGGGCATTTTCTAAATACATTTTCGACACTGCGATACTTCGCTTTGGGGATACCTTTACTACATCATTGTATACTCAGAGAACTTATAATCACTTCCCCATCATAGCTAGGAGCATATACTGATACCTAGGCGCTCTATAGTGGGGTGAAACAGGAGTCATGGAAAATATGGTCTTCTTAATTGACCTTCCTCGAATAGAGGAGTCGGCGGCCAGATCATCCAATAATCTCACCAACTTCGGCGAGGAACTCAGCTATTTCTTAAAAGCTCAGGGTTTGGACGAGAGTTTAGTTGGCAGCCTCACAAACTATGATTTCTCAGAAACCAGCCGGTTCAGATTCGTTCACACGATGTAAGACCATTGAACCGGTTTGCGCTTTATACTTCGACTAATGCTAACGCAAGATCAGTGGGCAAATCCACGTGGATGAATGGCAGCGGACAGGTAAACCTTCGACGCTTAACTCAACTACAGCTATTAATTATATTGATAGGATATTGTGGCCTCGGCCGTGCTGTCACGTCCATGGGTCTCAATACCTCATCAGAAATCGAGCTTGATTTTGTCGTGGCATCACTCGGCTCGATAAATATGGATTTGATATCGGCCCTTTATAACGCCGCCCAGGGTGAGCTCTGCTACGCTTTCATATGATTCTCTTCGGATAGCTCATTTCTCAACAGGTGATAATGGGTTAAAAGAATACGAGAGAAGAACCGCCAGAGGGGGTAAGAAAAAGGCTTCGGCAGATAACGGTTCGCTTCTTAAAGGCAAATGCCGTGTCTACTTCCCATCTCATAATACCGTGATCCAGAGCCGGGGCGGGAAAAACGTCAGTCAACGTCCACCTCAACTCGACGAATTTTGTGCGCGTATCTGACAATTATCAGGCTGGCGGTACAATATGTGTCCAGAGCAAGTGGTGGGACTCTGCTACCTTTCCTCGTGAAATAGTCCATGACTGTAAAAGCGTCAGACGGGGACTCCTGGTGCACAGCAAGGTCATGTTCGTTCGTCATTCCCGCGCCGCAAAGTTGAAGGCTTCGTGGGCATACGTAGGGAGTGCAAATCTTTCGGAGAGTGCCTGGTAAGCCTCGCCTTTGTGTGCCATCGTGATTTCAAACTAATATGAACCCGGGGTATTAGGGGTCGTTTAGTGAAGGACAAAGCGAGTGGCCGTCCTAAGCTTAACTGCAGAAACTGGGAATGTGGAGTGCTCATCCCTGTGCCCGCTGGCGATACCGCAGAGGAGTCCCACCATGCGGACTTAACCGCCTTCCAGAGTATTGTTCCGGTACCAGTGGAAGTGCCTGGAGAGGCCTACGGCGCTAGCGCATCAAAGCGACCTTGGCTATTCCTCGATAACTAAGGCTCTCCCGGGAGTCATTCTCTAGACGTTCTGCCTTACAGATGCGACTGTTTCCGACAAGTTTTTCGCTATCCTAGTGTCGTCTTATTGACTAAAACTCCACACTGTTCTGGTAGTCTTCCTACTACTAGTTCCATCCCTAACTACGTGAATCATTGTTAATTCCCAATCGGGCCCTCTTTAGAACAGGGTGGGTGTCATCACCACTACCCCAGATCGACTCTACGCAAAACTCAGTCCAGACTATATCTAGACTAGGAAACCCGGTGTTCTCGTCACCTCCAGCAGCGGGTGGCGGCTCTGATTGGGCCTTGTCTGTGAATACTTACCTGTCTGCCCCTCAATCAGCATTGCGTGGCAAGGGTCCCTCTCGATTGGCATTTTAGAATGGCCGAGATAACCCTTTAGGCATTCTAAGATCGCCAAGACTACGGGTTGGTGATCTTTCACATGCGCGGCGTGTAGAGAGTTGGGGAATGCAGAGGACCAGGAATCCCTTACCGTCATCCACAACAAGGTTTTGGAGACGTTGGACCCGCAAATGTTAATGATCAATAATCCTCCGATGCTCCTCGCATTACTTGACTACTGAGTATTCTGTAGAAGACCAGCTAGACAACGAAGCACGTGTTTCCAAGGCAGTTTTCTCGAAACGATCAACAGGTGAATATGAGCAACGTTATGGTCTAAAGTTCAGGACACAAATCCACGCACTCTTCTGGTCTACTGTCATCTTGGGCTAGATGGATCGATAAGTTCATCGTCTGTGGAGAAGTTGTTGTGAAACTGCCCAGCATTCACCGCATTTGTTGTGAGCTTCTTCCCACGTGGTGCGTTTCCAACCACCTGAAAAGCAGTCCTACATTGCTTGGTACATCCAAAATGGTGTGGAATCAACTCAGGCCATTATTCTCCTTAGAAAGAGGACCTCGTGGAACCGATGACCAATATATTCCCACTTCCGCCTATCGAGAAGGTATTATGGCTATTACAAGTGCTAGGTACTAGTTTAGTATGTATGTTGGTCCTGCTGCTCTAGTGCTAGGCAGGGATGTCGTCCGGATAAGGGACAACAGATGGTCTGTTGAAGCTGTAGCAAAGATCTGGTTGTGGCGTATGTCTGCGCTCCTCCAATCAAGAGTGCATACTTCGCGAACCGGGGGTCCCAGTATCCAACTCTAGATGTTCTGATATAACTTCTGGTACCAGTTACGGACTTCTGCGCTTTCGTGCAACACAGCCACTCGATATATGTACGCAGGAGCACGACAGGTCCCCTGTGGAGTAAGAGTACCTGCCATTACCCTAGACCATAAGCGACAACAGAAGCCCGCATTCGGCCCTACACTCTGGTAGGTAACTTATCTGCCTTGAACTTGCTCAAAAATATCCTGGAGGCTCCTATCCACTCGGATTTGTTCCGGAAAATATGGCTTGTAGAGAAAAGGGGAGTACCAGTAGTCGGACCATCTGCACGACGGGACCATTACATTGTGGATCTCCTTTCCCTCGTGCGAGGATTACTGAACGTGCAAGAATCCCATGGGAGGGGGCTGGACCTTGTGAGCAATTGCCATGATGCTCAATAAGGTTTCCTTCGCAGACGTCCATGGCGGGGCCCTCACGGGGAAAAACAAGCCCATCAGGAACTTACACTATTGGGAATCGACTCGGCAGATCACCGATGTTTCGTGGGGGGGGGGGGGGGGGGGGGGGGGGCCCGCGGGGGGGGGGGGGGGGGCGGGCGGCGGGGGCGGGGGGGGGGCGGGCGCCGGGGCAGGAGGGGGAAAAGGCTCGGACAG
>MU404235.1:0-46817 GCA_022695795.1 Biscogniauxia marginata
TATTTTTTATTTTTTATTTTTTATTTTTTATTTTTTATTTTTTATTTTTTATTTTTTATTTTTTATTTTTTATTTTTTATTTTTTATTTTTTATTATTTTTTTTTTCAGAACGATCTTCAGATCAATTTACATGCAGTGGTAGACTGTGCTGTCCCGCATGCACATCGTTGGAGTTCACCCCGCTTAGCCCTACGGGGGTTGTCGTTGTCGTCGTCGTTGTCAGATTTCGTACCTTCTTTTCTTTTCCCTTTTTAATAGAACTGAGATGTCATTTTCGGTACCCACAACGGTGAGAGGCGCTTCACCCGCTCGGCTTCTTCCCCGCTATCGGTTTCCTAGTCTAGTGTCGCCTTATCACTAACGCGCCGGTGATGTTAGCGCCCGAGAGCTCTGGTTGGGCCCATTGGGAGGAAGCTGTGAGCCACCGTACCCCATAACCTGGTAAGTCGTTGACGCTTGGACGTCTACACTAGAACGGCCGTAGAATGGAAAGCACCCCCCAGTTTCTTCAAAGACGGGCAGGACGGGACTGGATGATCTGATAGCTTACCTTACCTAGGTTAGGTTATTTATGTATACCTACCTTACCTACTCATGCTCTAACTTGATGTTTTTATTTTATTTTGTTTCGTTTTACTTCTATTCATCCACAGCCTACCTCCTGTTACCCACTTTATAGTCCTGTCCTTCTGAAATATACATGAATTCCATGCACAAGACCTGGCCTTGTTCACGGTTGTCCTTTTCTTGTCATCCACCCTATACATTCTCTTATTAGAAATCTTACTGGCTCTGGTTGCCGGTGACAAGCCTCTGCATCCAACAGCACCGGCTGCCTACATATCCACACCTACTTCTTGGATCACCACACGCAGAATCTCAACTGCTCGACATGCGCTTGGCAGGCAATGTTTACCTAAAGGGCCTCCCCATCGCCACTTCGACATCAAACATCTTAAGCTAGTTCAGCGCATCTTCCTTCATCAATTCCGCCATATTCTAGCCACCCAACAAGCATTTGCTCTTTTGAAATTTGGCACTAAACCTTCGTACACAAGTTTGAGAACCAATATGAGTTCAGAAGATTCGGATTTCTATGGTTAGAATCCCTACTCATTTTTTCTTTCCCTTTCCCCTCCCTGTTCTTCCCATATTCTAGCATATTAACACTATGCTCAGGCGACGATGATACCACAATGGACCTCAAGTCAAAGGTCCGCAGCTTCGACGTCGACGGGTGGTGGCGAGATCAGGAAGCCATAAACACACCCTTGAAGGTCCAAGCCCGTAAGCAGGCCGGCGTCTCTAGCACCACACATCTACACAACCCTTGGGCGGGAGTAGAGTACGCCTGGCAGCTGTCGGAGACTATAGACGCTTTCCTCGAGCGCCTCCCACCCGCCACGACAGATGCGACTCCGGAGAACCAGTGGATCTGGATCTGCAATCCGTACATCAACCGAAAGGCGAAGGCTGAGGCTGAAAACCAGATGGTCCGCGGTGGCGAAGATGAAGCGCCCGAGGAGGAAGGGGCCGGGCTCCTCAAACTTGTCGAGGCCGGGGAGGAGCGCCTGCATATTACTTCGGGGTTCATCGACATGTGCAAGCAGTCCGGCCAGGGCCAGGCCTTTATCGCTCGAGAGAGTAAAAAGGCTGGTATGGACGCCGTGAAGGACATCCTCGCCCTAGCGAAGGAACTGCGCGTAACATGTGGCAAAGTTAGTTACCCTTAACTCTAGAACCCCCCACCCCCGCGCCTTCTTGCAAATCGATACGCATTAGGTGCCTCCAATGCTAACGGCTGCAAGTGGATGATCTTCTGCAACACGCTCCAAGTCAACGAGGTCTGGGAGATCATCGCCAAGGCAACAGCGAACAATGAGCTCGGGATCGGTGCCAAAGTGGCCCCGAGATCGGGTACCGACATGAGGACGGAGCGGCTTATCTGTGTCTACACTGCAGACTTCTCAGACACAAAGGATGTCAAGAGAGTTGCGGAGAGGTTGAAACAGCTGGGGCTTATCAGAGGGAAGCCGTTGTACTACAAACCCGGTTAGTACTACCTAACCTCTTCCACTCATTGAAGTTTTGTGAAGTTTTACTCAATTTCGGAATAGTGCTGCTAACAAATTTCATCAGATGTTTTTACATACCTGGGCATAGCATCAGGGAACCCATGGGCCATCAGAGCCTCGATATATGACACAAAGGCAATGCTCGGAAAATGATGAGATGAGATAAGGTAGACAAGGTATGTTGTGAAAAGATCTGACTTTAGACTGTCTGAATGTGCTAGATACCCTGTGCCACTAAAGTGTTTATACCCGACTCTATAGTAGTTATGAACAAGGACTTGAGAATGTCTATGTGTTTTGGTCCTGCAAACCCAAGCAAAAAGAACTGATGAGGGGCTCACTGCTTACGATGCTTTTTTCTTTCTTGACGCCATCAATGCATGGATCGATCATGTGCTAAAAATCATCCATTCATACTCGTCAAGTTTCATTTCCCTTCTCCTCTCGTACTGGGATGTATCGAGCCAGCTCCTCAACCTTTCCTCAAGAAAGGAGATCCTGCTCCAGGCGGACAGATATGCCACCTCGGGGCTATTCTCGATGTCCCTTCGGCCCTTCAAGTTGACCTGGGCTTCATATTTTTACTGTCTGCACTTTTACTGCAAGGCATGCTAATCCACGTGCTGCTTTTGGCGATTCTTCTCGACTTTAGGACGACTATCGGCGGCGATATATACGGGGGAACCTGTCCTGTCCCTAGTCAAACTGTCTATTGTCCTCGGCGGCGGCGGCGGAAGACTTGAGCACCAACACGAGCCGGTAGGCACTATTGCCGTTTAGATAGTATCGGTGGAGCTTCTTAGATCTAAGGAACCCTAGTCTCTCATATAGCCGCATAGCAGGCAGGTTCGTCTCCTCCGTCTCGAGAACGACCTCATCGGCATTTCGCTCGGCCATTGCATCGATGGCCATCTTGACCAGGGCCGTTGCTATACCGTGACCTCGGTAGACCGAAGATACCGCTAACATGGCTATGTAGCCCCGGTGAGTCGGAGGAGAGTGCGAGGCGTGGTGCTCGAGCTTGCAGATGATGACACCCACCAGGGAATTATCGGCTGGGTTGAGCGCCTATACATGAACAACAATACCTTGTAAGCCGGATGATATTCCCATATGACAATGGCATGGACGGAGAAGGATGTTTTAGCCGTACCATGTAACACAGGTGAGCCCATTGATACAGGAAATAGCGATATACATAGATGCTATAGGGCTCGCTGAGATCTTTCGAAATCAAGGCCCGGATGGCAGGCAGGTATTTCTCCTCGAGGGCATGTTCGTACTGAATGTAGCGTAGTGCACCGGGCAGCTCAGTTACGCGTGCCGCCTCCATCGCCTTACTACTGCAGCATGTAGTTTGTCTGTTCGGAGAGGCGTTGTGGGAATTCCGCGCTCGTGTGACGCTCCGGTGTCAGCTGAAGCGGCCCAACACTGTGCGGTCAGCTCCGCGGTCGGGGAAATACGGGAACCGAAACGACGAGGGTACCTCCTAGATGCCTGAGTATGTATGCCGAGGGTGCGCAGCAGGCAGAGCAAATCGTATTGGCCGCGGGGGGGGAGGTAGTGAAGGGGAAGAAGGAGGAGATGGAATTTTTTACACTAAAGAAAACCAACACATCTAATGAACGACAAAGATGAGGCAAGGGATGATCTCATGCAAGATAGGAACCAATTCGCCTGGTGGCATGGCATGGCAAGAAACAACAGATGCAAATGCAATGCGACGGCAAGAGTCCACACCTAAGGGTTTTTTCTCTTCTCTCCGCCCACAGCCCACTTTCACATGCAAGGTCGGGGCGCTGAAGGCGGCCGCGCGGGTGATAGACTACCTACAGGTAGGTAGTAGGAGTAGTAGTAGTAGTAGTAGGTACTAGTAGTAGGTATCAACCGGGACGGGAACTTGACGGGCTGACGGAACCCAAGACTTCGGTCGGGCTTTTCTATTTTCCCTTTTAAGTGGATCCTCAATTTAGCTAAGTACCTGGGTAGGTACTACCGCTGCCGAATCAGCTATGCGACCACTAGCATGACGAGTATTCGATCACCAGGATCTTCCACCCCTGTACCGTCTTAAACCCGCATGACCCCATAGGTACATGCCGTCCTCATGTGGTACTATTGACGTCAACCCACTAACTAGCCAGAGCCATTATTGGGCGTCTGCAATTTTGACTTGTCTCTCGCATGTGCCCTTCGCCAGGTACACAACTCTAATCAATATCTACCTTACCCTTATCAGACGTTTCCATGTATTTCCTGCCGTAGCCAACTTCGCTTCCTCCACTTACAGCCAGGTAAGGTAGAAGAAGTATCTACCTCGCCGCATCCAACGACTAGAACACTTCTCCCGATCCAGTCCAATCCCAATTGTGTATCCGATATTGCTGTTAAAGAACTCTTTTTTCTTTTCTTTTTTTGCCTACCTACCTAGCTATTTCGAAAGAGTTCTATTTATAAATCACCATCGAACCTGATGCCCGACTATCCGGCAGTACTAGAGCTCCAAGTTTTGCGCCTCTAGTCGTATCTGTCCTATCCTACCACGTTTCGTCTGGTCATGCCTGTAGCGCCACGCGACGATGGCCTCAGAACTCCGACGTCGGGCGCTTGCAGTCGACACGCCTACGCCCTCCGATTCCTCTTCGCCAGCCTCGACAACACCGCGTGGCCAGAGCCCAACGAGACACGGTGACAAGATTAAGATTGTCCATCATGAGCCGAAGACGCGGAAACGGAAAAACACCTTTATATTCTTTCTGGGAAGCTTGTTTGGTATCATCGCTGCCGGCTGGATGGCCAAGAGCAATGATCTCATAGAATTCCCCGAGTTCAGCGACTTGAGCGTCGACAGCTTCCTCGACGTCTTGCCTGCCGGTTTTGTGAAGGACATGAAAGATATAGTGGTACGTTGTCACGTCCCAACTGAGAAAGGGGGCCTCTACTGACCGCGTGCTGTGATCTCAGAAAGGTGAACGAGACTTTGCCGATAGCTACGATGCATTTGCCGTAGGAGTTAAGGCTCGCACCGAAGGTCTCGATGTCCATCATCCCATCATTATGATACCCGGCGTCATCTCGACCGGCCTCGAGTCCTGGGGAACCGCGAACATCTCTCGTCCGTACTTTCGAAGGCGTCTGTGGGGCAGCTGGACCATGATGAAAGCTCTAGTGATGGATAAGGAGGTATGGAAGAGGCATATCATGCTAGATAAGAGGACCGGACTAGATCCTCCAGGTGTCAAATTAAGGGCCGCCCAGGGCTTCGATGCTACCGACTTCTTTATCACAGGATACTGGATATGGAACAAGATATTTGAAAACCTTGCCTCCCTCGGTTACGACCCGACCAACTCGTTCACGGCCGCATATGACTGGCGGCTATCCTACCAGAACCTCGAGATCCGGGATCAGTACTTCACCAGACTGAAGAACTACGTTGAGATGGCACACCAGTTCTCAGGCAAGAAGGTTGTCCTAGCATCTCATAGCATGGGCAGCCAGGTTGTGTTCTACTTTTTCCATTGGGTTGCCTCGGCCCAGGGCGGCAAGGGAGGCGACAATTGGGTAGATAACTATATCGAAGCGTGGATCAACATCAGTGGGTGCATGCTGGGCGCGGCGAAGGATGTCACGGCTGTGCTGTCTGGTGAAATGCGAGATACCGCCCAGCTTAACGCCTTTGCAGTTTACGGACTTGAGAAATTTCTCAGCAAGGACGAACGAGTAGAGATATTCCGCGCAATGCCGGGAATTTCGTCCATGCTGCCTATGGGCGGAGATGCGGTCTGGGGGAACCTGACTTGGGCTCCGGATGACCAGCCTGGCCAGAAACATTCGTACGGATCCTTCCTCAATTTCCGTACCGACCAGAACTGGACTACGCCAAACGAAAATTTCACCGTAGCGAATGCCATGAAGTACCTCCTAGACACAAGTGACGACTGGTATCGAGACCGGATCCTCGACAGCTACTCTCATGGCGTCGCACATACGACGGCCGAGGTGGAAGCCAACGAGCTGGACCATCGAAAATGGATCAACCCGTTGGAAACAAGACTTCCGTTAGCCCCCAACCTGAAGGTGTACTGTTTCTACGGTGTAGGCAAGCCAACCGAGAGAGCTTACTATTACCGCAGCCCCGAATTTCCAGGCTTGACGAATCTCAACATGACGATTGACACGGGGTTGACTGTTGATGACATCGACCATGGAGTCATTATGGGCGAGGGCGATGGCACAGTCAACATTCTGAGCTCGGGTTATATGTGCTCTAAGGGTTGGAAGATGAAGCGATATAACCCAGCGGGAGTCAAGGTCACGGTGACCGAGATGCCCCACGAGCCCGAACGGTTTAACCCCCGTGGTGGACCGAACACGGCTGACCACGTAGATATCCTAGGTCGACAGACTCTCAACGAATTGATGTTGAGGGTTGCTGCCGGCAAGGGCTACATGATTGAGGACCACATTATCAGTAATATTCGAGAATACGCGGATAAGGTTAAAATTTATGAAGAAGAGGAAGAGGAGAAGAAAGATGAGTAATTAAAAAAGGGGGGGCCATGAATTATTGATAATGTTATGACGAGAGGAAGATGGTTCTTTCTTTTTCCTTTTTCATGATATATATACCTAGATACGGAGTCGAGGTTTCATCCGTAGCATATACTACGGCTCACATACTCGGGCGAGATTTACTTTGATTTTTTACGACTAAATACCCTCTTTCACTATGGGAATACGGCTGTCGGAAAACTAGGTCATGGTATATATACTAGGTATGTAGGTAGTATTAGTTTATCGTTAATGATTAGCACGGGTACGTGTTCGGATTTTTTAACATATGGATCTCCCAGCGGGTTTTATATCAGGGAATTGGATTTACCTAGATAGCTACTATGGATATATGAGGCATAATCTGTGCTATTACCACATGGGAGCGACATAGGTAGCGGCTAAAAAATGGAAGTAATTCATACAAGAAGCATAAGACGATACGCTGACGTTGTGCACGGACCAAGTCGGATAAGAGAATTAGAATTGGAAGGGACTTCATCTCAGTTGCATCACCGTTCACCAATTACACAAACAACCTAACGATCCGAGGTAATTGGACTAGAACTTCGCGTTGATAAGCTACCATCTAGTTATCATGGATTCATCGAGCAAGAGAAAGCATGATTCTTCCTCTGGTAGGACTGAGGGGCCCAAGTTCAAGAAAAGGCAGGTAAGAGCATCATTTATCCCAGCCTTGCTGTCAGATGGCGGGTGCAGTTCCTTAGATATTCTAACCACCAACAGGGGACGGCCGCCGGCAAGTGGAAAACGCCTCATTACAGGGCGAAATTGGAGGCTATGAAGGGTAGGCACTTGGAGGTCGGTGACATGGGAATATGGACCACGTGCCAGAGGCACAAGGAGCAGAAAGCCGTAGATGAGCTGGTCTCCATCTGTGAAGAGGTACAGTTTCCCCAGTGCCAAGGTTCGGCTCACATACTCAGGGCTTGAAATATAGTACGGAGAAAAGCTCTACGGCATCAAGCCCGGAGGAGCTAGTGAGGTTGCGGACGAAGGTGGGGACGAGGGGGACATCGAGGCTTCGATCAAGAACGAAATAGAAGCCCTAAAACCCGCAAACAAGCCCAAGGACGCCCTGTTCGAGCCTATGCGCATGAACCTCGACTGCCTGCTCTTCATGAGAACGCGGCCGCCCGTGGACCCGATTGCGCTGGTCCACGAGATCTGCAAGGACGCATCCAAGGCCACGAAGTGGCGCTCGAGGTTCATCAACAAGTTCACCCCCATTACGCTCACGGGAAAGGCCACCGAGAAGGGCGTGGAGGAGGTCGCCAGGGAAGTCCTGCGCAAGCACTTCCGCCTAGCGGGTGACGAGAAGGACGAGGATACGGGGAGCGAAGGTGAAGCGTACTCGGTAAGGAATGCATCAAACCCTACTCTCTTGTCTTTGTTTTCGTCTTTTCAAAAGAAAATGTTTTACCCACGGGTATAACCACTACGTGATGAAGGCGGAGCTGTCTACCAAATCTTGAGTACGGGACGACTGACACACACATGCTTCAATCAGTATGCCATCCGCCCATCATTCCGCGCGCACAACGCGCTGAAACGAGACGACGTTATAAAGCAGGTCGCGGGCCTCATCGGGCCGCGACACAAGGTGAACCTCTCGACGCCCGACAAGGTCATCCTCATCGACATATTCCAGGTGAGTTTTATCTTTCCTTCATTTTTTTTTCCCTCCACGTGTAAAACAAAATAGGTGACGTCCGTCATCACCATTAAAAGACGTGTGACTAATATTTATACTGTCTAGACATTTTGCGGAATGAGCGTCGTCGATGGAGACTGGAACGCCTTGAAGAAGTATAATTTGCACGAGCTGTATTTGTCTGCGGCGAAGGATGCGTCGAAAGAAAAGGCATCGAACGAGGGATCGAACGAGGAACCGAAAGAGGAACCGACAGAGAAGGCTACCTGATTCCGCTAGGTCGAAACCTATAGAGCTTGGTTTCTTTTTCCCTCTCTGTTCTTCTGGTCCTTGTCCTTTTTCGAAGGATCGCTGTGAAAGGGGATTCAAATTTAGTAGCCCGATAGTCTCCCCGGAGGCTGACTTGATCTTGGGCTTGCTTGCTACTAACGGCCCGTCTTCTCCTAAACAGCATTCATGGATGATCCCAGCTATATCAGTTTTTCTCTCCTTACTCGCGTGGTGTTGCTCTTTTGGTCATATATATTAAAAAGCTGTTGTCTACGTGGCGTATCACGGGTCATTGCTTCCGGCACTGGCATTGTGTCGCCCGAGAACAAACTTAGCCTATGAACATCACGTATACCTACCTACATAGCGAGAAGGATTAGACCTACTTCTCAATACGAAGGGGGGAGGCTTACTTTTTACGTGTGTTCTAGAACTTATGCTGTGTAAATTGACGTAACAGCCGAGCCCCAGGTTGGACAAGCTTTTCACCATATATCAACATCACCGCGAGATAGGCCATGATCAGTTTAGTCGGAACACATCACACGATTAATCAAGGCTAATTGGAGCAAGGCTTTACAAGGAATCAGGGACAATACGACTCGTGACTTCTCTGAAGATGTGAGAGGCCCTAGTAGGCGAGTCTCGTGAGGCGAGGATTACGATCGATTACCAAATCTCGCGGTATGTGACCGCTTTTCGTGATACCCCAGATTACCTATAGGTAGGTAAGCTTACTTACACGGCGTCAGAGGCTTCACTGGTGGCTCGTTGGTGTGGCTTGTATCGACCATGAGCCGGAGCGGCGAAGAGGTAACCGTAGGTTGGTAAGTAGAGACACGGCTAGGAACGAAGCGTCTGTATCACATGTAGATACTTCGTTCCTGGAGTATCTACAGTTAGGTATAGCTCTTCCAATGCGCGCAAATATCGTTGGTACCCCTACACACACTTGGTAATAGAAGCTATCGTGACACACAGGACATGATGCCTACTACGCCGCCGTTTCGTATCATATGCCCTTTCTCTTTCTCTCTTTCTCTTGAGAGGCTTTTAGGTGGATCTGGGCGCGGCTGAGGTGAGGTGAGGCGAGGCGATTAGTTTAGGTCTCACGGGGACCAGGCTTATAGGAGGACAAGCAAGTGGTCTAGTCTCCCTCACCCCTTTCCTTGACCCAAATGCTTTTGGTTAATGACCCAAATTCTCGGTCCTAGACACCACAATTGGAGATGTTACCTGGGGGGCGTGGTCATCGCTAACACGCGGGAAGAGGTAGAGAGGCCATAAGGGGGGGGGGGGGGGGGGGTTTATTTTGTTCTCCCCGATTAAAATATTACACGCGAGCTGAAAGAAAGAAAAGAAAAACGCCCCGTCTCACCTCAGCTTCTCGCCTTCAACATCTCACCTTTCACCTCCGCTGTGCTTGATATGACCTGTGTGTAACACCGATGCCTTCTACGTAGGTTAGGCTTAATGAAGTTCGTAAATTGACGAACCGATACGAGCGAGCTCACCATCACCGGGTACATATTCCCGGATCGATTTCTTTTTACCTGGTAACTAATCTTCGTTTAAGCTGATTCGGTCAAATCCCAATTTCTTTAATGTCCACATGAACGAAATCCCAGGTCGACCGGTGTAACACACAAGCAACACGGGCCATGCTAGTAACAACGTCGGCAGCGCGCCACCACCTCCTCTGGGGCGGGCTTAGTCTAACATAGCTTCCGTCATCGAGAATAAAGAGGGGGAGAGAGATACCGGGTCCCTTGTAACTCCATTCTATGATCACTTTGTGATGATTCCATAGAGAGAAAAAGCAGGATGGCAAGACGGAGAGAAATTATCTAATCCCGTGTCATAATACCGTCTATAGCTGTGCTGGTAGGCCGGTAGTTAAGATGGATGAAGGAAGGAAGCAAGGATTAGGAGCAATATACGGAGAATCATTCATTATTTTACCCCAGAAATGAGGCACAGCACGGCATGGATACCTATGTAGCTAGGTTAGTAGGTAACGGTGAGAATCCTTCGCAATTTCCGCCCCTTTTACGGTGGTCGTCGTAAGCTGGCTTGCTTCCTGTATTTCTTTCCTGGTAGGGCTGTTTCTGGAAATAAAGCCACCGGCTGACACCGACGATCGATCGACGACGAGTTCTCAATTCCCACTCATATTACTTCTTCTCTTTTTTGGACAAATGATTGACGAGGCATCCGTATAGCCTTTTTTTTAAGCCAGCTTATACTATTTATGAATATTGTAAGTTACGTTCTCTACCTCGGTACGTAAGATTTCGATGGAGAAGCCAACATCGATGTCGCCAAGAAATTTATATAAAGCCTCTCTCACTCTCTCTTCAACCCGGAACTCGGGGTTCTTCAACATAAGCCTAGCAGATTAGAGCAATATTTATATAAACTTTGAGTCCGTCGGTTACAGCAGATAATTGATATATCCTCACTTGTTATATGATCTCATACCACACTACCTGCACAACCTGCATATAGTTTACTTGTTCAATTGATACAACCAACCATACAACATGTTCGCAACGCACGCCCTCACATACCTCGCCGTCGCGGCCGCGGCTCTGCTTCAGGGGTAAGTTGAATTTCTCACTATTAACATATATAGAATTTCCATATTTATTTTCCATCTGACATCACTCCCAGGGTCGTCGCCTCTCCCACCACCTCGCCAACCTCGCTGCCGGGTCACTACGTTTGCACTTCCATAACGACCGTTACAACCACAGTGCCTCCCGTGGGACAATGTAGAATTGTACGTACAGAGGCAACTAGATGACATCTAGGGGTTCTTCTTTTTTTTTTCTTTTTCTTCTTCTTCTCCCCCCCCCTCCTCTCTCTAGTTTCCGTTTTCTAGTCCCGCTGTGTGTTCTGGTGGGTTTGTATATCGCGTTGTATAGGTGGAATGACGTGGGTGGACGGATGACGTCGAGCCCGAGTCAATGACTCGTGATACTTTCGTTTCTCACTCCAACGCCTACCTGCATGTAAATCCTATATATGTATACATCTATACAGACTTACCCCCCTATCCTAAACACCAATAACCCATATATCTCCTCCCTTCCCCCTTCCCCCTTCCCCATTTCCTCATCTTCTAAAACACCCCACCCCTCCGGGCCATCGGCTCGAAACAGCTAACCCGAAATCCTAGTTCTGCCCTGAGCCGACTTCGATCTGCAAGCCGGGCGAGCCCACCCGCTCCTACCCCTCCGTCACCACCCCGCTGCCGGGCTGCACGGAGGAGGTCCGAATCCGCGAGACCTGCGGCTGCGCCACCTGTGCGCTGCCCACGGGCGCCGTCCAGACCGCTTGAGCTCCTTCTTCAGTCCGTACGCTTAGCCCCCAACTTAGCCGCACTGGGTAGTTAGTTGGCGGTCCTGTTGCTGTTGAGAGTTGATTTTGGAAGAGCTTGGTATCTTCTTTTTTTCTTTTTCTTTTCTTTTTAGGCAGAGCATGGGTAGGGAGATTGAATGGGAAAGGGAAAACGAAGGAAATATCTTTCGAAGTATATGTTTTGCTTCTCGTGCATGGTTTCCTTGGTACGAGAGAAAAGTAGAGTTAGCAGCGATCGCTGGAGTTGAGAGGATTTCGGGATTCTTGGATACTTGTCTCCTCGTACTGAGTAGGATAAGATGGATCAGGTTAGGTTTGGTTAGACTAAGTAAGGTCAGGTCAGGTCAGGTCAGGTCAGGGTATCGGGCACGTGGAGTACACATGGGAATGCATTCGAAAGTTATAAACACTTATCGATCCCAGGACACAAAAATTGTGGATTTCCTAAATTTAAATCTTAAGATATCGCGTCAACTATAAGACTATTTTTGTAAGAACCATGCGGCGATTTTTCAATATCTGTCAAGAAAAGATAGTAAATATGCCCCCTTACTGATTTTTTGCTTGAAGTTCCTGGTTTCAGCTGGAGGATGAAGGATGAAGGATGTTTAAGTTGTTAGGGTGGGGTAGAAGACGCGGGATTGAAAGTTCGTTAACTCAGAGGAAGTCCTAATTGGCATGGCATTTATATGCATCTTTTATGTTATGCGCTAGGTTTTCTAATCCCAAGTTAATATGCTTTTTACTTTATTGGCATTTTTTCCTTCTCCGTTGTTGGTTGAAGTTGGTGAGTATAACTTGACGACGATTTGAGCGGGACAGTGATACTTCCTTTTTATAATCATGTTTTCTCCTCCAGTTGGGTAGGAACAGTTTTACGTCATGATCTTTGACATGTGGTTGCTGAAAGATTTATAATATGTCGGAGATTCAAATTTAGATATAGCAGCATGATTTAAGAAGTTTCCATAGTAGGCGAGGTCTCAATGCTAGTAGACTAGATGGGTAGACAATGTCCTATTCTTACTCTACCTTGATAATCCGGGCAACTTTTATGATCAAAAAATATGAGAGCCTTGCTGGCAGTCTAATGTGGCTCTTGCCGGCGGAAGACCACGACGGAGAAGTAAACGAGTTATGCAAGGTTTGTCTAGAGATAAGCGATCAAGATACCGTCCGTTTATGTATAAATAGCTCCAGCTACTCGCTCCATAGCAATGTTACCGTCTATTATACTCAAGGTACGCATCGTGACAAGAGAGACCTACGCATAACCAGTAGAGGAGAATACCCACTACCTGAGGTTAGTCAGAAAGTCCCTCATGGATCCTCGAACAAAATAATTAAACTATAGTTGGTACGTATTTAGTTTGGCAAGTATGTAGCAAAGACCTCGGGAAGCTATTTTTTTTCTCTCTTTCTCCACGTTTATACTAGTTTTGCCAGCGAAGAAGCGAATATAGCTAGCTGTCGAGCTGAGGAAGTAGACGGCCAGATTATCGGGGAAATGTGGGCCACGCATTATACCTTTAATTTGTCTCCGTAGAATAAAATATGGTGTTATCAAGGCCATGGGGTTGCAAGGAGGACGCCTGTTTATGTTGCGTATGTAAAATATTCTGCGCTGAGGTTATTCTAGACTTTGTTAAATAAAACAGAAAACCCACCTAAATCTAGCTTTATTGCATCGATGGCTATCAAGTAGGAGTACGCGATAACTAAGAATGAGTTGTTAGTTTAAACACACCGAACTCAAGACCAAGAAACCGACGGAATAAGGCTAACTTGGTTGTGGCATTCATAATGAATACGATATCAAATCCCTCCAAGTTCCAACTATACTGTGATAACTGTTCTACTATTTACGAAGTTAAAAGAGAGCATATCCAACTCTACTAAGATTTCTGGGATTATTCTCTTGAAGAAGCTTTAAATTGCGGCACATATAGCTATACTCCTCGGCTGTTAGCTAATTTCCATTTAGTTTTATCAACAATGCGAGAAACGGTTGAATTACCGTAATCGTACGTGATGTGCGGCGACGACGGAGTGACAGGGCCCTTACAGTATAATCCTATTAAGACTGATGTTATACATAGTTTCTGCCAGGCGATATTAAATATACCGCTAGAGTAATAAGATATCCTTCTTACTTAGATACTGCATTTGAAGAATGAACGTCTCGGCCATACGGACAGCATCTTGGCAGGCAATTTTTCCCATCCTTGAACACCGGGCAACCTAAAGTGAACTTCTCTGATAGGTAATATACTGGATGTAACTTGGAAACTATGTTAGCACCCCAGAAGTTTCTATGAGTATAGATCACCACACAGAATATAAGCCAAATCATGCATGGTAGGTTTTCACAGCTTCTTTCATATGTCAGCACCTCAGGATTTCGGAGCTGAGAGATTTCTCAGTTGGCAACTTTCTATTTAAGTTTAGCATGCGAGGATCGTCGGCTTGCAGGAGAGCTGAGGTTGGTTATGGAGTCGCCTACCCCTGTGGTAGCTATTAGGCCGGCCGTCCAGTTCATCAGCACTTTCGGTAGGTAGGTCGGACTCGCTTCCAGGACGCGTGCCACCTTGGTGCCACGAAGACTAGGCCCGTGCCTAGTTTTTGTGTTAGTGATGCCTATTTGCAATGGCGTATCGCCTCGTTTGAAAAGGCATGCTCTCATTGCAAGCCCAGCCGCTTAACAATACCTCTCTGGGTGTGTAGATTATAAAACCTCTTCGATCCACTGATGCAAAATCCGGAGTATTCTTTTCTTGGCATCGGTTTTGCACCCGACAACCCCCATGTTGGACACTTATCCGACCTAGAGGTCACGAGAATAAAACAAAGACCGGATAAACAGCTGAGTCCGTTGGCGTCATAGAAGAGGCCCGATATGAAACGGTGGCACTTATTAGGTAGGTATCTAATGCTAGGCATGAGGGCCACTATATGCGCCCACGGCAGGAAACATGACAACATTATCACTCGTAGAAATGACTTTTTACACGAGTTGTCGTTTATAAAGAGGGCGTAAATAGGGATATTCATGCTCCCCTTCAAATCAAATGGGAAGTTGATTATATATCTATATCTATATATATTCATATCTATTTCTATTACTATGGTGGTCTTTATTCTCTCCGTGTAATCTCTTGAATCTCTTTGACTGGGGTTACTGCTTGAGCATTTCTAAGATGGAGACTTTCAAAACAAGCAGAGCGGCCTAGATGCTTCCGTGATAATAACCTTAGATGACCCGTGGGTTCGGGGCCGAAGAGCTTGCTTCTTGTAGGTGACATATGGCAGCAGGTGATGTAACACTAAACCCCGTTGCGTTAAAATTGACGAGAAGTAGCCGTGTATGCCTAAAGGCGCAGGCAGTATGAGAAGCAATTACTGTGCTAAGTATCGTTGTGTGAAGTGTTTCATTGGTCTGCCCTACAACTCGTTGAGGTCTGAGGTCCGAGGTCTGAGGTCCGAGGTCCTTCTTGATTCGGGGAGCGGAGGAGAGGGCCCAAGAAAAAGGGGGCTTGATTATCAAACTTAGGCGAACAACTCGTGAGCATTCACCGCCGAAGACTAGATAATCCCCCATCGCTTAATCATCGCTTACTGCGTCTGTTTGTTAGGAGGTCGTGGTACCGCCAAGCGACTCGTGAACACATGACGAAGACAGGCTCGCACAATGACAACTCAATCTGCCTCGTCTCGCTTGTCGGGTAACCAAACCTGCGCTCGAGAGAATGCGAACTGAATAACATATACAACAATATCTAATACACACATGCTTACAAGTGGGAGGTTGCGTTAAGTAATTAATATGCGTGTATGTGTATAAGTAGGTATGTGTGTATGTATATATCTATACAGGTAGTCGTCATTTGCTAGCTATATGCAGTAAGGCTGCCGCAATGGATACACGGCATATTAGTAGTATGTAATGTAGTGCAGATCTGGTACCTTAGGTAGTAGTATGTAGTGCTGTTCGGAACGGAAAAGGCTAAAGATGGGAAGATAGTATATAAAAGTCAATGGCGCCCCCACCAAGTATTGATGGACCGGGGAATTAGGAATTGGCTCTATAGGTAGGTAATAACTGGGTTTCCCCTTCAGGGATAATAGGCCCGCATAAGCCCGCACTTTAGGTGCATGGTGAGAAGGCGGGCCCGGACCTTACCAATTCGGACGACTCGCTTATTCCTGACCAATCATAAAATCTCCGACTCGCTTCTCAATGCAACTTCATCGTTCGTTCTCAACCCAAGTCCCATAATTAGTTTTCTAAACTTGCAAGTCGCTCACGATACCTACACTAAACACTACCCTGATCTGATTCCCTTCCTCTGGATTCATGCTGTACGTGCCGTACTCGAGCCTGTTTGACATGCCGACCTGGTCGCCTTCTCTTGAGTAGTAAGTAGTATTACGGGAATTATCAGGAATGGCCTGTGCCCGGCAAAGGCATCTGATCTGATCTCTGTCCGACTTGGCCATCTTCCAAAGACTCCTACGTGTACGCGAACCAACCGTACTCCTGATTAACTTACACACCGCCGGGTATCTGGCAGCCTGGCTCGAATCTTGATATAATGTCCTCTCTCATCATGCAAGCTCGCTTCTCAGGGCCCAATGACCGTTGAGGCAGCTGCTAAGAAACGCCATGGTTCTCTGGCTTCGTCTTCGATCACACGTCACATCGGCATCAAATCCACTTAGGCTAGACCCATCGTAAGGGAGTGTTACCGTCGGTTCTCTCAGCCGCCTAGTTTCACTACGCTGCGGCGCCGCACTCGTTAAGGTTAACTTATACGGCCCTTGCTGATCCAACGCTTCTGGAACGATTCCCTTGGCGTCTTGGCAGAAGAACCTCTTCCATACTCAACCTCTGACCTGGCTGAAAGGGCGGGACGAGGACATTCATTCGTACCCGTTTTTCAGACCATCCGCGCCTCAGTGGACTTGCTTAACGTAGAAGCATACGTACGCCATCAAGCTTTGTCGCTTGTGAGTCTGACTTAGACCCTAATAGGCGAGCATGAACTTCCTTCCTTCCTCCCTTCCTCCCCCAAGTCGCAGGTCGCAGGTCGCAGGTCGACTTGTATTCACTTCTGTTCGCTAGCAAACGCCCTGTCTTCCTGTCACCCTCTCCTTGACAAAGCCATCTGTCATATCTTAGACTGGGGGCTTTGTGTATTCCCACATTTTCCTTCAAAACTGACCTCGCATGTCCTGGGCTGGACTGCAGTCGCCTTCTCGGTTATGATGCCGTATTAAAAGCTATTGTTTGGGACTTGGCTTCTTGCCGCCAAAAGCAAATCCACGTCCACATCCACCACATCCACGTCCACGCCCACGCCACGTATTAATCTTCTTTTGACATATTATTTTATAGCCCTTTTTAATACCCATCTCGGCTGGTCCAGTATCCAGTGGTCTACGTGCTAGTAGCCAGCTTACAGAAAAGTAAAAGCGTATTTTAATTCAGCCACACGCCAAAAAAATCATTGAATCAAGCAAAGTTTACCTGGGTATCGGATGGATTTGCTTCAACATTTCACCCCTACCACACTACCCTCGCAGCACGTACCCGTATCACCGAGCATTAACTTCTAATTCCCGTCTATCTGCGCCTCTGAACCAGCTTCTATAAGGAATAATCATGGGACCGAGATCAAGGGTCGAATTAGCACCACCTGCTGCCAATCCTTGTTCTGTCGATGCAACCATCCGTTATCCCTTCCTGTCCCTATACCCTCCCGAGTCTGGCCTCTCCCAGTCAAAAGCTCCGGTTGCCGGCCTGACATGTCTCACAAAACGGCGGGCTTCACGTCGCCAAACATCCTTCGTTGCACGAACAGAGGTCTTGTCATCCGTCACCTCCATGAACCGACCTCCGTCTCCCGAGTCCATCCGCGCACTCGTCCGGGATGTTATTCCTAACGTAGTTGTCGAGTCCATCTCTACCTCGGCGACCAGCCAGTTACAGAGAATCTTCACCATTAAGATCTCCGATGGGAGAGTATTATCTCTGAGGCTGGCACCGCTCGCATCGGGTTTGCTTCGCTATGAGCAGTGGCCAATTCTCTCGGAAGCCCGACTCACTGGATGGATCTTCAGAGTCTCGGCCGAGCAATCTGCAGAGAAATCCGAAGAGCCTCGCAAGCAGGGAACCGACGGGAGTGATTGGAACGGGGCCTCGCCCGAGAAAGGTGAAGGGGCTGACCCTAAAGTGTTCCATTCCGTTAGGCGTAGAATGCTAAGGTACCTCCCCAATCTCGTCGCACATTCCTCGACGCCGACAGAGTTGAGCTCGGCTTTCAACATTTTTGAGCCAACGATAGGAACCCCTATCTCTAGCTTATCAAGACCTTTAACCACAACGGAACGGGATCTTGTCAACTTTCAAAAGGGACAGTTGATGCGATATATATCGGAGTTCACATCCCCGAACGGGAAATTTGGACTGGCAGTAGCGACCCTCGAACCGTTGATGTCTGCAGAACTACAAGGGCAACAACCAAGCGTCGGCTGCGACGGGCTGAAAACCTGGAAAAAGGCATTCCACTCGTTGCTGGAAGCAATCTTGAGGGACGCCGAGGACCAGTCCGTGGCGATCAGTTACGAGACAATCCGAGGCCACTTTCACAGGCTAAGCCACCTACTAGACACTATCACAACCCCGAGACTAGTCGTGCTGGATGCTGCTGAGGACAATAATGTGCTCGTATCACGCTTATCCGAAGAAAGGGGCGATATATCAAGCACCACCAGTACCGCCTCATCAGAACCCTGCATCGCCGTCACAGGTCTCTGCGATTGGAGCAACAGCGTCTTCGGCGACCCCCTATTCGCCACCGCTTTCACCCAGGACCCGACGCCGGCGTTCATCCGCGGCTTTCGCAAGTCTCCTTCGACATCATTATCATGTGATGCCACGACGAAAGACTCCAAAATCGCCGACGATGACGAAGACAACGTAGACGACGATAACACAAGCCCCATAGAAGACAGAGAGAACGCTCCGATACGCCT
This sequence comes from Biscogniauxia marginata, assembly GCA_022695795.1. Classification (NCBI taxonomy): domain Eukaryota; kingdom Fungi; phylum Ascomycota; class Sordariomycetes; order Xylariales; family Xylariaceae; genus Biscogniauxia; species Biscogniauxia marginata. The sequence goes on from MU404235.1 coordinate 18,974, forward strand.
CTTGCTATACGAGTGCTACCACGCCACCGCGGCCGTGGTCCGGCAGTTCTACCGCCCCGGCGCCGACAGCAGCGAGCGGGAGATTGCGGCGCGGCGGCGATTGACGGCAGTTCTGGCGCGGCTCGAGGGGGTGGGATGGGACTGAGTATGGGGGATCAAGAACCTAGGAGGATAAAAGAGAGGGAGAGGGGGCAGAAGTGGTGATTAAGCGAAGAATGAGTAATACATGTAATATTGTATGATGGGCAAGAAATATAAGGAACGGGATAAAGCAAAAGACTCTGGGCTCTCTTCCATTCTACTTGGAGAATCAAAAAGAAGAAGGAGAAGGAGGACCAGACGGGACAATGGCTAAGGGTAGGGATGACAAAATAAAATAGAACTGGATGGGTCAATGGACAAAAGCTAAGGGGGCAAATAGAAGGCTAAGGGCAAAGACCGGGATGGATTCAAAGTACATATTCAGTTTCGGTTGTACCTTATTTCACCCCCTTTAGTTTTAGGCATCGATACTTACGTTCTCTTAGATAATTTCTACGTTTACTTTTTTCTAATCAAGTTTACCTAGGTCTTAGGTCACCAATACTTAACCTGGTTAGTTATTGAGCGGGCGGCGCGTGACACGATATGTAATTCCATTTCCTAAGAAAGCATATATATCTCTTTTTCCTTTTCCCCTTTTCTCTTTCTGTATATTTCATATGATCTTGTCCTCTCCTAGCTAGTCTAAAAACTATAACAAGAGTCTATCTTTATGACAGCAAAACCCTTATCTCGCCCGTCGTCCTAGGGAACAGCGCCCTCAGCGACTCTGATGACTCCCCATCCCTCTCCTCCTCTCCCACGCCACCCTGCTGTTGGTGTTGTCGAAGTTCATCGGCCAGCACGAGCATCTCCTCGACGTGCTCGAACTCGGTGCAGAACCGATCGGCGGCCTCCTCCGTGACCTCGCGTGCGAGCTGCGCGTCCTGTAGGTGTCTGATGTTCTCGACGGCGTCCATGACGGCGGAGGGCAGGAAGTCGTCGAGCCCCTGGCTCGCGCGCGCGAGGGCCTCGGGCCGCGCGGCTTCAAGCGCGCCGGACGCGATCTTGACCGCGTCGTCGCCCTCATGCAGCGGGGCGAGGGCGTCGAAGAGCGGCTCTAGGGACGACTCGCGCCGAAAGAAGGCGTATTGAGCGTCGACGAGGGTGGCGCTGAGCTCGTCGATGCGAGACTGGAGGCGCGCGGTGCGCGCGGAGGCGAAGTCGAAGGGCGAGAGGGCATGGCGCGCGGCGAGGAGGCAGTTGATGAGGAAGATGGAGCGCGTAGGCGCGGGCGTGGAGGTGGCGGAGAGGGTCTGCGACATATTTTCGCAGCCTGAGAGAAAGGGGTCGAAAGACTCGGCGAGGATGGGTTCGAAGTCGGCGGCACGGTCCGCGGAAGGGGAGGAAGCGGCTATAGATGTTTCATACGTCTTCATTATGGCAGTGAGTTGCTTGAGGGCATCCTGCAGGAAGTCGGGCGGCCCAAGGTCTGAGGGTGTGTGCTGGAATTCGCCCTGCAGAGTGGCGATGTGGTCTCGCATGAGCGAACGGAACTGGCGGAGCGCTTCAGACTCGACGTTCGTCATGGACTGTAATAGGATTGATTCGTCGCCCAGCAGCTTCGAAAATGTAAACCTGTAGAACCCTAATAGATTCGCGAGTTTATACGCTAGTATTGTCTCCTCGTTGGTTTGGATGACCTGCTCGATCCGCTGTCGTAATATGCGGGCGGCCCCGGATACATCTCGGTCGACGAGGTCATTCAGGGCTTTGACTGCGTCGAACTCTACAGGGCCATCACCTTCGTCGGCCATAAGCCGCCACAGCTCGTTTTCGCGGCCCTCCTGGATGCCCTTGGCGATCTCGTTCCCGTCCGAGACGAAGAGAACCTCGAGGGCTTCCCGCTCGCTGACTGTGGCGGAATGGGCCCAGGCGAGCATATCGCCGACATATCGTAGGGGGTCATGAGCTACTAGCTCTATAGGTTTTACTGAGTGGTCCTTGCCTCCGGAGGCGGATGTGCCGGTGAGGGCAAGGTAGAAAGAATCTGAAAGGATCTGCTCCCGGGCCTCTGCGAAGAAGTCGAGGCAATTTTGGAACAGGGATGGCCTCTCGGCAAGCACGCGAAGTGCCCGACGAACTGATGAGTGTATCTGCGGGTTTTCGAGGTTGAGCGTTTTGAACTCCTTCTGTACCCAGCGGTACAATTTCTGAAAGGCCTGGTTTATGTTCTTAGAGGTCTGATCCATGATCTCGAGCCCGAGAGTTTGGTTCTCAAATCCTAGCAGGATCTCGCAGTCGTGCCTAATGCGCTTCGCCTTGCTCAACACTAAAAAGAATTGGTCGTCTACAGGCTCAGCTGTCATTGTCAAGGAGGCAACTTCATCTTCCGTAAGAACGAAGTGCTCGCGGAAAGCTTTGAGTAGCTGCTGCTTCGTCTCGACATTTTGTCTTTGTGTCGTCAGCGACGAAGCCTCCTGGATAGTAGATGAGGTTGCGTCGTGAGCAGCCGTAACATGGCTCTTCATCTCCTGGTAGCTCTTATTGAGCTTGTCGATGGTGGTACCAATTCTTCGCAATTGCTGGCTACATGGTTATTCTAAAGTCCTAATAAAGTTGCCAAAGGTCGACTCACATCGGCGACTCGCCCAAATTCCGTAATGATTTCTCCATTGCTCTCAATGACCTCTATCTGGACATCTAAACGCAACTGTCGCCGGGCCTCGGCGGTGTTTCTTATGCCGCGCTCATCAAGCAGGGCGAGCGACTCGCGGAAGTCCGCATCCGCATATGAGGTTGATAGCACAGTTGTAACCTTCGATGATAATGGGTTTGCGCTCTTCCCAGACGACCCCGGGGCAGGGGGAGACAAGGCTGGTGGCGGCGATTGTGGGCCTAGGGAGATGGCATCGTGGTATGGGAGATGTATTGGCCCGGGGCCCTTCGCGGCCATGGTTCAAATGATGTCAAGTACGGACGCAGCTTTTTGTATATCATATAGAGACAAGCCAATTCATGATAAGGACCTTGAAAACTCGAAAGCAGTGTTCATTTAATTTCAACCTATCAAGTTCAAGGTCGTTCAATATCGTCAATCATCGAATTACGTTCTGAATATGCGAGTTGAGTTGTTAGTGAGTTGCAGAACAACATGAACCAACCAGATAGGTTGGATGGACCTAAGTTGATATCTATTGATGTATGGCTTGGACTTGGCCGCTGTGGTGTCTGGCGGAAACCGGCGGACAGGTGGCATTAACAAATCGGAACCCCCACCAGGTCAAGCTGCGTAGGCGGAAATAAGCGCCTGCCTGACAGGGCATGATCCCTGTCGGATGACTTCACTGTGGGCACGAGTGACTCGATAACGATAAGACAACATTGCGATGCGTTACAGTGACAGCTGCCTTCCGACCGTGGAGCTCCGTCATTCATCACCAACCGAACGGAACATCGAGGTTCGGATGACCAAAGCCACAATACCACCTAATCACACGACATTTATTCGACTTAGCCTGGGCTTGTGCTGGCTCTGGGGAAATCGACACCGAGATAATTTAATGTCTGTCTAGTGGACTTGGCTACGCTCCATGCAGCCAGCAGCCAACGTGATACATCGTCCATTCTCCATTCCGTCCTATCAAGGCAACCATCGTAGCAACCCTTAGCCTACCAGTCTGTCTCCGACCGCCCTGCCGTTCTCTACCAGATCGCCTCAACCCCCCTACGCTTATGTACTTGAAAACGAACATGTTTCGCGAGACGACCTGATCACCTTCAGCATCCGAAAGAAAGGGCTCACCGCCGATCGTTAGTGAACTATCGCTATGCCGCAAAACCTCTTTTCCCGCCTCGTGCCCTCCACCGACGACCAGTCCTTCTACGAACGACTTCGAGACAATAAAGACCCCGATATCGAGAACAGGGCTGGTCTGGACCTAGACGAGGAGAACCTAGCTCATAATTTCCAAGATGATGACCTCGAGCAAGCCGCAGGTCTCGGTCTCGGGGATAGCCGCGTCTCGGCTAGAAGTCCGGTCGCCGGTATAAGAGGTGCTCGCGGGGGAACAGCTAGACGCGATGCTGGGTCGAGATGGCTACCGCCCGAAGATGACGTAGACAACGATGTGCCCGCATCCCTCTTGGTGGAGGGTCCGGGTGCTGCAACACCGAGGCCGAATCCACGAAGATCTGGCCCCCAGTCGTCTCGGCACCCCGCCGTTGCGGGACCCTCCAGCCGCAGGACACAGACGCAGTGGGAAACTGCACAGGCACATCAACGACTACACCAAGACGAGGAATACGGGCCTCTGCTGGGCGGGGAACAAGGAGCCTTCCCCACAAGGAGGCCTGGATACACCGGCAGCCCCAAGGAGAAGGCCATGTACAGATGGGCTAATGTCTCCAATCTCGATGTCTTCATCAAGGATGTCTACGACTACTATCTAGGAGCGGGAATATGGTGCATACTGCTCGACAGATTCCTGCATCTCCTGTGAGTCTCACCAAGCCCCTATCCCCCTATCTTGTGCTGCGACGCTTAGAGAGCAGCAGCTTACGTACAACAGCAAGGTCGCTTTCGTGGCGAGTCTTCTCACGCTGTTGACTCAGTGTGTAGATTACAGCAAGATCAGGGAAAGCAAAAACATGAACCAGATCATCATTCCCCAGTGCACCAAGCACATGTGGGGTATATGGAACATGAGTCTATGGCTTTGTAGCTTCTACTTCATCTGGAAGACCATCCAGTGGGTACTCGACGTACCTCGTCTAACGCACATTCGAGACTTCTACATCTATCTCCTCGAAATACCCGAAGAAGACATGCAGACTGTCTCGTGGCAGGATGTTGTCTCCAAGATCACGAATCTTCGGGACCAGAACGTCAAGACTGCCACCAACATCACCCCTTCTCAGCGCCGCTTCCTTTCTAAGCAACTGGGGCAGCATGTGGCTGGCCAGTCCAAAGAGAGGCTTGATGCCCATGATATCGCAAACCGATTGATGCGACGGGAAAATTACATCATCGCGCTCTTCAACAAGGACATTTTGGATTTATCCGCTCCACTCCCGTTCCTCAGGTCGAGGCAGCTCTTCTCCAAGTCCCTGGAATGGACCGTCCAGTTTGGCGTTCTGGATCTCGTGTTTAACGAAGGCGGCCAAGTGCACCAACGTGTCCTCAGATCCGATCATCGGGGTCAGCTTAGTCGACAGATGAAAACACGCTTTGTCTTTGCTGCCGTCATGAATCTCATATTCGCACCCTTTCTTGCCTGCGGGCTCGCCGTGGATTTCATCTTCACATACTACAATGTAAGTGCCCCTTCCAACGTATATCACTACCCAATTTCTCATGCATCTTCTAGGAGTTCAAAACGAATACTGCCTCCATCGGAGCGAGACAGTACACCCCGCTCGCTAAGTGGAAGTTTCGCGAGTTTAACGAACTACCTCATCTTTTTGAGGAACGTCTCAATATGTCTTATCCTTACGCAAAGCATTATGTCGACCAGTTTCCGAAGAAGAAAACCGAGTCAGCCGCTCGGACGATCCAGTTCTTCGTCGGCGCTCTCCTTGCCGTCATTGCCATAGTCGGCGCTAATGATCCGGAAATGTTTGTAGAGTTCGACATATTTCCCGGCATGAATACTTTTGCCTTAGCCGCGATCCTAACAACGATATGGGCTGTCGCCCGAGGAATGATTTCGGAAGAGAACGATGTTTTCGACCCGGAATATGCCATGCAAAACGTGATAGAATACACACACTATCAACCTGACCAGTGGAAAGGTCGACTCCATAGTTACGACGTCAAGACGGAATTTGTCGAACTCTATCAGTCTAGGATCATCATATTCCTGGAAGAGATCCTCGGCGTCCTAGTCACCCCTTTAGTGCTCTTCTTCAGCTTGCCCAAGTGCAGCGACCAGATTATCGATTTTTTCCGCGAGTTCACTGTTCACGTAGATGGGCTCGGTTATGTATGCTCATTTGCTGTTTTCGACTTTCAAAAGGACCCTCGTACTTCAAGACCTCAACAGGACAATCCTGCTGATGCTCGTGGGGACTATTACGCCACGAAACATGGCAAGATGCAAGCCTCCATGCATGGGTTCTTAGACAACTATGTGTATAATCCTAGAAGCGGATTGCCTGGCGCACATCCAATAGGGCCGGCTGGGCGTCATCAGTTCCACCCTCCCCCAGCCTTCCCGGGGTTGACATCGCCAACGCTAGCCGCTGATATGCGTGCGTCACGCATGGGACGAAGCGAAATATTGAAGAATCGAGCACCTCAACAACCGGGGAAAACACCACGGTTTGGAGCCGCTGTAGCACCGTCACCTATGGCATCGATGTTGCTCGATCCTCACAACCAACCTTCGTCTTCCTTCGTTGCAGGACGAACACCACCGCAACGGACGCGTCCGCATCGTGGCCCGTACCAAGGTGATAGAGATGTCATTGAAGAGTCTGTGGAGGACGCGAGAACGGCGAGAGGTAACTTCCAACGGCAATCAACTAATTATACGGATGATGGTGACGTTGAGGAGAGTGTGGCTCGTCTTGGCGAGTCGACCTGGGAGAGCTCACCTCGCCGGGGTCCGAGCAGGGAAACCAGTACTGTAACTGAAGAGGAAGAGGGGCCAGGGGTCGTCACATTGCTAAAGCAATTCCAACAGGCTCACATGAATCAGAGAGGCGTTATGTGAACAGAGGCGGGACAGCCGTCCGCTAACTAGTAGCAAGCTGTTTTTCACTTTCTGGTTTTATTCGGCATCCACTTATCACACACAACGGACGGAAGTGCGATTGAGTTCCTAGAAGGACGGAACGGGGCGTTTGCGCGTTTCTAGCATAGCATACCATGGATACCGCATTGCAAATAGACAATAGGGTCTGGTTATTTTTTTGATGTTTCGTACTGATATGCCATTTTAATGTAGCTTTTTAACTTCTCTTCTCTCTATGAAAGACATCCCTACGACAAGTAGTAGACTAATACAAAAGGTTAAATATTATAACCAGTGGCTTTCTAGCATACCTACCAAACATGATTATCTCTTATACGAGTTGGTTGTCGATTGCGGTGTCCTCGAATAAAGCGAGGATTGACTTTTCAATTAAGCCTTCTTATTATTGCTCTATCTACCTCAAGAGTCCTGGGCGTTTCTCAAGATTAGGTTTAGTCGATCCGGTGGCCCAGAGACGATCTAGGTAAGGTTTAGATCAAAAAGCTCTTAGTGGGTGTATTCTTGCTCCCCCTCCCCCCTTTTACCCCAAGTTAGGTTAGCACTTGTGTTATTCAGTACCTAAGGTACCTATGGAGAATGGCGATACATACCTCAGTAGGTATATATATGTACGATGAATTCTCATCTATAATCAGCTATAAAAGTGCACTTCGATACAGGCCGTACGTCGACCTGCGCTTGTCTAAATATGTAGCGCTTGCTACCATTAGGTAGGTAGGTATATTGTTTTTATTCTCTCTTCTTGAATCTACAGAACTAGCGATGATTCAGCGGCTTCGTCGTTGGATAGCCTCGCTGGCAGGCATCTAACCCTGCTGATAAAGCGACTATGTAACCTCGCTTGCAACTACCGAATAATAGCCTGGTATGAAATAGCTAGCTTAGCCTTTCAAGTACTGTACCTGAATATCTCGGTAATAGGGTGAGCATGTCGGTAATAAGGTAAGTACCTCATGTCGGTAGTAGGGCGAGTATGTCGGTAATATGATTGTAACTACCTAGGTTAGGTACCTAACCTGGAGGTACGTACGCTTACATACACACCTACCTGGCAAAGTCGGTTCATGTTACGCCTAACGGATGGTGTCTAGTAATAGGTCATATCATATTGATATCTCTAAGCACGCCTGGGTCAAACTTAACAGTTAGCAAGCACCTAGGTGGTAGTATACGCAACTTTATATTCATATTAATGTAAGCCCTGCAGGGCAGTCGAGTCAGTATATGTATACCTACCTAAGGTATACCTACGTACGTAAGCACAAAGGGTAGGTAGTATTTCCACGTACCCGACTGTGGCACGCGGTTGTGAGGTGGTATATAACGTAATCCGTCCTGGCGCCCACGTGCGGGGGAAATAGTTCCTGCAATCCCTGCATTAGTGCTAGGTCCCCAGTGCTAAGTTTTAAAGGAGGCAAGACGACGACAATCCCGAAGCTAAGGGCGAAGCTAGAGTCGGATTCTGGACTAGTTCTGAGCTAGAGTTCGACGCCGTCGGACCATTCGCCCTCTAAGAAGGCGCCGCTAGTCCCGTTCCCGAGTCATTGTCACCGGGGCTAGCACAGACAGAGATAAGGTGTAGAGCTTGTAATAGCGGAATTAGTTTTCCTATACGTAGCGAAGTAGAAGTCGTAAGGTTTGAATGACTAGGTATGTAGTTTACACAGATGTGGACAACCTGATCTCGATCATTCTTTTTTTGTTTCAAGATCTTCATGCCTTATTTCGTCCTCGTCGTCTCGAAACGGCGACTTGTTTCAACACCTCTTCGTTTGAACAGTATGAATCCATCTTGACTTTTGGAACTATCATTTCTATCCTTTTCCTTTCCTTCTTTAATTTATTTATAATACCTGTGTTTTATAAGTGTCAGATGATCGTATAGAAATATACCGAGCGATCACCTCCCCTCTTTTATATCTTCGACCCCACGGGAATCCTGTCCTCGCCGTCGCGCCAGCGGGCAGCGCCAACAATGGCGGGCGAGACGGGCCCCGTCCTTGATACCGTGTCGCTACCGATCGCGATGGTGATCGCGGGGTTCTTCGCGTTGGCCTGCTACAACAGCATCGAGATCTACCTCCTCATCTTGCGAACGTTCCGGCGGCGCAACGGGCTCTACTTCTGGAGTATGCTGGTGGCGAATACGGGAATCCCCCTCCACTCGGTGTCGTCGCTGCTGCGGTACTTCAGCATCGCGCCTAACACGCCGATGGCCGTACTCGTCGTGCTCGGCTGGTGGCTTATGGTCTCGGGGCAGTCCGTCGTGCTGTATTCGCGTCTGCACCTCGTCGTCGGCGACCCGAGGAAGCTGTGCTACGTCGTCGCCATGATCGCTACCGTCTTCCTCACCCTGCAGCTCCCGACCTCCATTCTGTTCATCCTCACCAACGCGCTGCAGCAGCAGTCGGGACGCCTCATCGATGCCTTCAATGTGTTCGAGAAGATCCAACTCGCCGCCTTCACCCTACAGGAGTCGCTGATATCGGGCCTGTACGTGTACGAGGCTTCGACCTCGCTGAAGCACATGGAGGTGATCAAGGGACGGAAGGTTCGGTCGCTGTTCCGCGAGCTGATAGTGCTCTTCGTGCTTGTCGTCGTGTTGGATATCACACTCCGTATGCCTAACCCACCCCCTTAATCTCTAGCCTGAAGGAGAGCCGAATACTAACACCATCCTGCTCCACAGTGATCACTCAGTATACAGGCCATTTCCTGATCCAGACGACGTACAAACCAGTCGTGTATAGCATAAAGCTAAAGGTGGAGGCGCTAGTGCTGAACGACCTCGTTACGCTACTCCAGTCCGGCATGTGCTGCTGCCACAACGGGTCGAGGAACCGGGGCTCATCATCGCTGGGGGGCCAGCCGTTCGGGATCCAGCTGAGCGACACCAGCACGGCCGTGCCGGACTCGTGGTGGGCCCAGCATACGGCCACCTCCCTCGGGCTAGTAACGTTAGAGCCCCCCGGCCAGGGGCAACCCAGTTCGAGATCCGACGGCAGGAGAGGACGGCCTCTGAAGAAAATCGTGAGCAGGTAATGATGTAATAATTGTATTTTTTCTTGTTCTTATATCTTCTTGGGTGGTCAAGGATTGGAAACATATACTAGGTCTTTTTTTTATGTGACTTGGCGTTGTATAAGATATTTGAATTAGATACCCCCTTTAGAACACGACATCTTGCAGGAGATAACAAAGATTTGTAGGCATAATAATTAGTTTTATCAATGTTCCAGAAAAAAGAAAAATTTCCATGTGTTACTATAAGAAAGAATACCGATCTAATAACTAGACACCCTATCATTCAACTTGTAATAGCAATGCTTATTTATGCCTGCCCCTGGTAACTCCTTATATCTAGACAGATTTTTATTTCCCTTTCAAGAGTAAGGACCCCGTCGCTCTCCGCCTGTGCCTACGGCGCCGCCGCCGACCTTGAACCTGGCGTGATCTCTACCAGCCTGCCGGAAGCTCGGGGCGCCGTCCGGCAGCGTCGGCAGCCAGAGGATTCCGTTGCTGTCTGTGAAGTACCGCGAGGGTATCTGCTGGTGGTAGTAGTCCTCCGGCCTCCGGCCGTATATCAATGTGTCTTGCGGGTCCGGCAGCCCTGCGGCGACATGAGGATAGTGTGTTGCTTGTGATACTTGTGCCGGAGGCCGGTAATGGGGAGTAGGGTTAGGGGCGAGGGGTTGTCTACAGGTTGGGCAAGGGGGGGGTCGCGTCCCAGGCCCTTTCACGAAGAGAGGCCCGTTATGGTTTCTACGTCGATAGTTAGTTGTGGCTTATTTCGTGAGCAGCTAGGGAGGGACAGGTCTGTGTCTTTGAAGCGAGTGAGAGAGTGTGAAGGCTAGCAGGGTTTATAAAACAGATAGGGGGGAGTGGTTGCCTACAGAATATAGGGGTGACATCTGGGTTGTGGATGATGATGACCTGTCATTTCCTTTGTTCGTTAGTGTTGGGGGTAAGGGTCCCGGAGGGGGCTTACACCTGCATCCGGGATGCAACTGGAAGGCCCGCGGCGCCTGGCAGGCAGAACAATTGGTGTTATGAATATTCTCTTCGTGATGACCACATCTAGGGTACGCTCCACATGTCATTGTAGGACCGGGGCATCCCACACAGCAATGCTTTGACATGGAGTAGTGTAATTGTGTGATCAAAGAAAAGGGGGGGCAAGAGGTAAGCCTCTCGGATTTCGGCAGAAAGTTGAAGAGAGAAGAACACCTTTGGTGGTCGACACGATGATCTCGGAGTGCATGCTAGGGTATACAAAGACGAGGAATCTAAAGCAATTTCAAAATTGAAATCTCGTAGTGTGACTACACTAAACTACAATGTAACACAATACGCCAAACAGCGAAGGCGAGGCGAACGTTGAATGAGTATGCTTAACGCGAAGCAAACACGGTTGTCTATACATGACACAATAGTCCGCGGGCGAGGGCGCGCTGAATCTGTTGGAAAGGGAGAGTTCCAAATAGAGACCGGCTGGGCAGGTTTGTGTCGATCTCTCTTAGCGAAAACCATGACCGTACTATGCGTTATGATACTATACGTTATGATTGTCGGCAGACAATAATCACACAGGACGGGATGGCCTGATTCATCACCACAGTCCAGCGGTCTAGACTGTAATACCGGATGTTTATATGCGCAGGGGTTGATATAAGTACGTACACAAAGAAGAGATATGGGTTACATTAGGGGCAGGTAGTCTATCTAATTCTATTGAATGCCCCGGACGATCATTCGCAACGGTGATCTTGAGTTACCTACCTGTAGATTAGGCTAGATGACGGGTAATCCTTCGGGAAGGCGGAAACTAGCAAGCATCCGATCCAACGTGGGCGGTGTCCGCAAGCTTTCCGGTCTCATATGTAGCTTACTTACCTACTTGCTATCATATAGCCATGTTGTTCGTCCTCTTTATTTATTTTTTTTCGGGACATTCCCAACCGCCTATCAAGTTTAACTTGTGACATGTGAGAGTGACTCCACATAAGACGAGGTACTCCGTAGATTGGATCGCACAAGGGCGGTAAGTTGGTGTGAGTAACGACAAGCCTTTTTTTAAGGTGAAAATGAGAATGATATTTTCAGGTGATGGACGAAGTTATACTTACCCAAATACTAGAAGTAGGTTAACTACATGTATACAACATTGAATTCACTACCTACCTATCTAGTAGGTTAAGTACCTAAACAGGTACCTTTTAAATGAAGAAAGCCTATTGGTCAGGACACTGTGGCGCTGTGGCTGAAATTTATACTACCTACTCTGGAACCTTTCCATAGGTAGATACCCACCGTAAATCGGCTACCCTCTTTTTCTTTTCTTTTTCTTCAGGGGTCCTAACGGCCCAGGAACGTGGTACGATCCCTCCCCACCGCTTCTTTTTCCCACTACCAGAGAGCTGGGAACGTTGGGGCAGAAAGAAGTTGAAGAGCTATACAGACCACCCAATCCCAGTTCCAATTGACCCTCCAAAATTCAACTTGACGCTCTTAACTTCTTATCTGCTTGTTCCTGGGGATGTCTGTGTCGACAGCCTAACAACACGGACCGTTCAGACTGAATACTGGATTCGTTATGACCGAGAGGACGTATCCTGTCTTATCGAGGAGAGAGATCGAAGGCTTAATCGCCGACGGCCGGATCATCTTCATTCTTGACCAATATGTGTTCAAGGCAGACCCTTGGCTTCAGTACCACCCGGGTGGTGACAAGGCCATCTTGCACATGGTCGGGCGAGATGCCACCGACGAGATCACCGCGTTCGTGTTACTCCCTGCTGCCCGCCCTATCGGAAATTTCTAACGCTTCTCTCCTCCCAGTCTCCATTCCCCCGAGGCGAGACAGTTGATGAATCGATACCGCATTGGTAAGATTGAAGGAAGATGGTCCAACTTCACCCCTCCTATCCAGGGTGGCAAGTTCCGGCCCCTGTCCGAAGGCGGCGCCGAGGTTGAGGACAACGCTGTCGAATGCCACTTGGCATCCGCTTCATCCTCGAGTAGTCACCCAAGCTCTCGCGCCCCTTCGCCAGTTTTCGACGATGACGGTGCCGAGTCAGCCCTACGGAAACGGCGCCCTTCCGACCGTCAGCCAGCCTCAGCTTCCGTGTCTTCGGTGTCGTCTGTCGAGCCTGCTGATGGCATGTCATTCCTCGACACTATAACCAAGGGGAATATCGATCTCGACCTAGACAAATACCCACCGCTGGATCCTGCAACTCAAGATACCATTGTGGCGCGGTATCGGGTACTCGCCCAGCGAATGAAGGCCGAAGGTCTCTTTCAGTGCAACTATGGAGCATACGCAATTGAGATCTGCCGGTATTCCATCCTTTTCGGGTCCTCGCTCCTCTTTTTACGCTGGGGGTGGTACGTCCTGAGTGCCACATGCTTGGGTGCCTTTTGGCATCAACTAGTCTTCGCGGCCCATGACGCTGGCCACATGGGAATCACCCATGATTTTCAGATCGACAGTGTTATTGGCATCATAATTGCCGACTTCCTCGGCGGTTTATCCCTGGGATGGTGGAAGAGGAACCACAATGTCCATCATATCGTTACAAACTCGCCCGAGCACGATCCCGACATCGAGCATATGCCATTCCTCGCCGTTTCGCACCGCCTCTTCCAATCTTTGCGTTCGACCTTCTACGACCGTGTGATGGAGTATGACGCTGCAGCCAAGGTCCTTCTGAGAATCCAGGCGTACTCATACTATCCTGTTCTACTTTTTGGTAGGTTTAACCTCTATCGGCTATCTTGGGAATACCTTATACGAGGCCAAGGTCCACGGAAGGGCCCGGCGTGGTGGCACCGATGGCTCGAAGTTGCTGGGCAGCTCTTTTTCTGGTCCTGGTTTGGCTACGGTATATTATACAAGTCGCTTCCTACCGGCTGGGATCGTTTTGTTTTCCTGTTAGTCAGTCACATGGTCACCATGCCGGTTCATGCTCAGATCTGTCTTTCACATTTCGCCATGAGCACATCTGAACTTGGACCCCACGAATCATTTCCCCAAAAGATGCTCCGCACGACTATGGACATCGACTGTCCCCAATGGCTAGACTTTTTCCATGGCGGTTTGCAGTTCCAGGTCATCCACCATCTTTATCCCCGGATGCCGCGCCATAACCTTCGGCGCGCGCAGAAGCTCGTGCAGGACTTCTGCAACGAGATGGGGATCCCTTATGCCTTATATGGCTTTGTAGACGGCAACAAGCAGGTTGTTGGTACGCTCGCCGAAGTATCAAGGCAGGCAGCCATCCTCGCCAAATGCCAACAGGTCATCGCCGAGGCTGATGATCATATTTATGGACATAGCCACTAGAAGTTTGGCGGGACGATATTGGGTGTTGTATATAACTAGTGGTCCCTTTCCTACCCGTCCACTTAATCCTACCTATAGGGACTGCAAGCTCTCGTCATTTATCAGATACATAGTGGTCCGATTGTAAAACGCACGGCTATCTCTGTCTCGACCCTGGACTTTGAGTAATATCGGCAACTCGTATATCCGGGGTGAGCAATCTGACTATACCGGATTTTGTCGATGGGAGAGGCTTCATGGATGAGTGGTAAATAATGAGAATGCAAATGAGAAACCCTTCAGTGCGCTTGTAAGCGCATTACTAGAAATGTCTAGCAAAAGCTGAAGGATTACCTTATAAAGATGCTTAGCCACCACGTCGGTGGCCCTGTTGGCCATTCCTTATCGACCATGACCTCAACCTTGACAACCTAGGTAGTTATGAGACGAGCAAGGTCCTCGCCCAACGTGACCAGGTTCGATACCAATAACGACCGATGCGACGGCGGAGTACGATAAGCCCATGCCGCAACCACAAAATGTCTCGCTTCTATCTAGTTCTACGGGTTGAGGGATCAGCGGGCATTCGTCTATGTTGCGGTACCAAGACATGACGACTTAAAACGACGCTTCTCTCATATATTTCTTGTCGTTTCACCTTCCCAATTGCTTCGGAATAGACAGATAGGCAACACAGAGACAACCAATCTTGGCCATCCCGTAAGCTTGTTTCGGCTGACTCTATGTTGTTCTCAACGGGCAGGCTTTCAACCATGTTCCCCCAATACAATATATATCAAAATTGGCTAGACTTGCGGTTAGATGTGGCCATGCAGAATGCGGTATGCCAAGCCGTAGAACCTCAGGGGTGGACTTGGGAACATTCAACCAACGAAACGTTCCCGCCTCTCCCGGCTTTAATGAATTACGACATGCTGACAGCAACGCCTATGAGCTCAATACCCGTTTTGTCCTTCCTTACGACGAGACTTCCGCATGGGAATGGATAGGCATAATCCCTCCCCACCCCTCACGACTGTGGAGGCTCTGGAAGCCAGGAACTGCGTGTAAACCCTAACCTTTTAGGGCCAGTATCAATATGCAACCCCGGAACTACCCTACCGAATACCTGGTCTGCGGGATACCTACAATGAGCATCAAAATAGACAGTTTCCTGTTGTTCCTGTGAATGTCACTCCATCTGGCGTGATACGAACAGATAGGGCGATTCGACTCTCCCTTGCTTTGACTGGCCTCCTCCGCATGACTAGTGAGGAGGAAATGCTCGTGTCCACTGCTGACTGCTCACGAAGTAGTCCGATGGTCTAGCATGCTGACCACCGTCATGCGTCCTGCAGCGAGCAGTGAAAATGGCAGTGGCAGTCTGCCAGTGACAGGGTTAGTTGGGAAGACTGTTCTTTGCCGACGGGATCCGGGTCATTTGAATATATATGGGCACCAAGTTCCACTGTTACCGTATAGTGCTTGGAGTCGTAATTCTCATCGATGCCACGCTCCTGACTACGTCGACTCGACTTCGTCTTTGGTAATATCAATTATAAACTGCACACGATCAGCCTAGATTGCCACGAAAATATGGGAGAACCACGCAAAATGGACATGTCATCGGCCAAACGCATTGAAAGAGCTCGCGGGAGAGATGTTAGTACGCTATGTTTATAATTTGGCTCTTAGCTTTGTCCTGTGACTCATCGAGAACGCAAGGACGTCTTCGCCAAACGAGCAAATATGTCTGCCCGAAACAATCAAGACCAGGCGAGAAACAACCCCGATGACTCGGGGCAGAAGGACACAAGCGAGAAGAAGGATGGCGGCGAACCAGCAAAATGAGAGACACAGGCGGCTACCTACTCTTGCTGACAAGATCACTATCAAAGACTAGGTAGCCAATGGGCCATAATGACTATTGTGTGAACGGTTGTTTAAGGCCAGGAACAAGGAAACCCCTTGCTACTAGTGTTGAACGCAATTGGTCAACAGCCATTCGAGTCTGCTTTTACGAAGCAACAGGAGTTTGGCAGTTCGAGGATTCGTCAGTTTCATTACCACTCGTTAAAGACTATCTCACCGAGGACGTACCGTTGAGCTGGGTCACAAGGGAGGCTATAAGAAACTGAGCGTGCGGCGCACGTATGTATGTATGTGATTATGTACGGGACTATACGTGTATTTCATTCTTCGACCCACCCGAGTGTCAGATATTCTATAGCGAGATAAGAGTTACAGGTTAGGCCCTAGCAAGGGTATCGCTACGTTGCTACGCATCTTTCAGAGGGTTCCAGCCCCACATGCGGTCTTATGAGAACTATATCCGGTGAGGTGATAGGGGATTCGTGATCATGTTTGGTCGTAGTGTTATTGCCACGCCCGTTAACGCGGATATGTACTATATACGGGGATATATCATGTTCAATAATTGGTCAACTAGGATTCTTTTAAAGTACACATGTGTAGTGAAGAGAACAAGTTGGATAAAGAGGCCACAGGCGGGCTCGTGATATGTAAGGGATCCTTGATAGACGGCTTGCAGTATACACACAATACTGCTACTCAATTATTAGGTTCGAGAGCTAATATGAAGGATCTTCACGAGTTCCCACAGAATACAGCGGCAAGAAGCATTCGATTGTTTCTTCTACTGCCATTCTACAGGATTCGAACTTCCCGGGGACGCCGAAGAATGTACGGTGGTAACAAATACCTCCCCATCAACGTCATATATAACCAAACAATATATGCCGGGTTTTGTAGGTCAAGATAAAACCAACATACATAATAACTAAACCCCAATAACCAAGGATATGGCGGGCTATTGGTCGTATGTAAGATGGGCTAAAAAAACCCGAGCCAACAGGCCAAACAGGTCGAGCTGCAGGCATAATATAACGTTCGTGACCAACCGCATAAAACCGGTTGGCGTGTAACCAAGACAACCGCGAACTGTGTAGGGGGCAGGGTATCAGTGCATCTGGGATACCATGTAGGGTCCTCAGACGAGCGAACCAGAAACCAGGGTCTGGTGCTGCTTTACCCAGAGAATGGGGTACGAAGTAGTAGGTTCGTCACGCAGTCTTCACATGTGCAGTCTCTCGAACCTTGACATCTATTGCATATGTAGAAGCCTACATAATATGCCGGGATGTATTTTAAAGGTGAGGAGGTCGATCACCTAAACCGAAGCTGGACGGATGCGACATCGGGCTATAGGCTGAAGGTGGGTGGTTACCTCTTATAGCTTACAGAAACTGTGTAAAGTGAGAAGAATACCGAGGTTGGGATGACGTCAGACCAACATATTCCTTCTCACCTGCAGGGCTGGAGCAAAACCCCATTCCTACATACATGCGTGTACCCTAGTACCTGGCCTCGTCATGAGACGAAGATGGAACTCGGGGACTAGTGCATACCTTAGGATGTAGGTAGGCATTATATACTCCTGGCATCTGGTTGGTGTCCAGGCGGGAGAAAAAAAAACCAGGTGACTAAGGGGGTTAATAAGCATGGAGGGGGGGAAAGAGACGCTTACATACCTGATCAAGTAAATGTCCTCGCATGTATTATCCTGTACGTCGTGTTTAGGTGTATTAGATGTCATGTGACGGATGTTAAGATGCAGAGTCAGCTAACTCGATATATGATATAATGAATATGCATGATAATCAAGGAGCATCCTACATAAAGTTACATATCGTATCACGTAGTAAACTTACTTATTAAGCACTTAAAATACCTACCTATTTAAAATATATATAATTGAAATTTAAGTAGATTAAATATAAGTATTTATTTATTTATAAAATAAATAACTATTAAGATTAAACTTAATAAAAAATCTTTTTAATTAATATAATTTCATTTATACACACCATGTAAAGGCAGAGAGGAAGAAGATAGGTCCCTCAAAGTTTTTATGGTTCTAGTTTTAAAGTACCAGGTAGGTAGGCATGTCCACTACGTATACAGAGACCCCACTATAGTTTAGCAATTCTAAGCGTGCGCCGAGCCCGACCCGGGCAGGCTCCAGCAACTCGGGCTGTAACTGCCCCTCCCATGCAAATCCCTGCTTGCGCATCATCGATGCTTCCTCAGCCTTGTTCAGCCCGTCCTCCTACAACACGCACTCAACACATTCCATCATTGGCATCACCGTCCGCCATACATCCCTACACAGTATCGGCTACCTTGTTCTGCCCCCCTTGCTACGGCCACACACACCGCCTTTCCCATACCAAGCATGGTTCTCGTAATCAATTGCCCAAGTTTAGTTGAGTTGAGTTGAGTTGCCGAAGCCGCCATGGATCCTCACATCCATCGTCTGCTCAATGATAAACTCTACGATAAACGGAAGACCGGTGCTCTCGAGTATGCCATACCACAAGAAACAAAAATCACGTGAAATTGCGACTAACCTGACTGGCCAGACTCGAACGCTCCATTCGCGATCTCATAGCGGCCAAGGACTTCGAGAAGATCCAGGACGTCATCCAGCAGCTATGTGATGAATTCGCCTATGCCGTGCATCAGCCGCACGCCAGAAATGGAGGTCTTATTGGCCTAGCTGCCGCTTCTATAGCACTTGGTTCTGTATGTCTCACCACCTCCACCTCATGTGCCCTCGGCCCTGACTAGCTGCTATGCAGGAGCTGCCTAGATATCTTGAAACCATAGTACCCCCGGTTCTTGCTTGCTTTACCGACCAAGATGCTCGCGTCCGCTATTACGCTTGCGAGTCCATGTATAATATCGCAAAGGTCGCCAAAGGGGAGATTCTGAAATATTTCAACCACATATTCGATGCTCTCTGCAAGGTACGCTAACAACACGCTGACCCCTCCCCCCTTTTTTCCCTTCGCCCAGTTCTCATCTCTACCTTCTCTGTAGCTAGGCGCAGATTCCGAACTCTCCGTCAAGAATGGCGCAGAGCTCCTCGATCGTCTGATAAAGGACATCGTCTCCGAGTCCGCAGCTACCTATGTCTCCGTGCTCGAGTCTGATCCACCGCCACCCTACGAAAAGGACTCGGCCTCTCCAGATTCTAATGCAACCCCTGAACTACCTACCGCCTTCTCTCTTCCAAAGTTCATCCCGCTACTGAAGGAGCGAATATGGGTTATGAACCCCTTCACCAGGACCTTCCTCGTCGGCTGGATTACCCTTCTCGATTCCATTCCCGACCTGGAACTAGTTACCTACCTCCCTGAATTCTTGGGGGGCTTGCTTAAATTCTTGTGCGGCAACAACCCAGATGTCCATGCCGCCACCCAGGCTTGTTTGGATAAATTCTTGAACGAGATCAAGCGCATTGCTCAGATAAAGAAAGGAATCGCCGATAGCAAGAAGTCGAAAGGAGATGGCAAGAGAAAGCGGGAAGAGTCCGTCGAGAGTGGCAGTATGCTGCTCGCCAACGACGAAGCGGATGTCAGTAGCACTGGTACTACTAACGATGACGAAGACGGTGTCAGCAGCGAAGAAGATTGGATTCCCGGTCAGGATGTGCAGGTTAACTACAAGGCCATTCTTGAGATCCTGACTGCGACTCTTGACTCCCCCTTGGGTGAGTACGTATATCCAAGGGGGCACACTCCCGGTTCTAACAAGAAATCAGAGGAGGATAGCCTTCTAGAGAGCTTACGTTGGATTGTGTCCTTCCTTGACATATGCCCCGAGGAAGTTCTCCCTTTCACCCCGAAGATCCTAGCGCATCTGCTGCCAGCAATGGCGAGCGGAGTTGAACCTATCCGCCGGGCCGCCTCGGGAGTGAACAAGTCGCTGTTAGACTATGTCGTCTCCCTCGCAGACGAATATGAGGCACCTCCCGTCCAACCACCCTCTCGGATACCCACGTCTTTAGCTGTGGATCGCCCGGAGGGAACGTCTAGCGCGCGTGCCTCCCTGTCGAGTGCCAAAGAGGTAGACGTACGCAGTCCCACTCCGGCTCAGACTCATAAAACACCAACCCCTGCGCCTTCGATACAGCCACAGCCCGATCTAGACTATGCAGCTGCTGTCAACTCCCTGACGTTACTATTTCTGAATGACCACGAGGCAACTCGTGTTGCTGCACTCAACTGGCTTATCATGTTGCACCGCAAAGCGCCGCGGAAGATTGTCGCGTTTAACGATGGCACGTTCCCAGCCTTGCTCAAGACGCTTTCGGACCCGGCAGAGGCCGTCGTGACCAAAGATTTACAGCTACTCTCTCAAATATCAAAGAATAGTGAAGATGACTACTTCTCGAACTTCATGGTCAGCCTACTACAACTCTTCTCCACCGACCGGAAGCTACTGGAGACTCGAGGGAACTTAATCATCCGACAATTGTGCATGACTTTAAGCCCAGAACGAATATATCGTACACTAGCCGAGACCATCGAGAAGGAAGAAGATTTGGAATTTGCTAGCATAATGGTGCAGAATCTTAACAACAATCTTATTACGGCCCCGGAGCTGACCGACCTTCGGAAGCGTCTACGGAATTTAGAAAGCAAGGTAAAAAAGTGCTCCGCTCAGGGCACGGCCTTTACAAAATCTCTGACCTGTTTTTTTCTTCATAGGACGGGCAGACCTTCTTCGTTGCACTATTCCGGTCGTGGTGTTACAATGCTGTCTCGACATTCTCGCTGTGCCTATTGGCGCAAGCGTATGAGGCGGCGTATAATCTCTTACAAATATTGTGAGAAACTGATCCTCGGCGACAAATTGACCAAATTACTGACGTGGCGTAGCGGGGAACTCGAGATGACGGTCAACATCCTCATCCAAATCGACAAACTCGTACAACTTATCGAATCCCCTGTCTTTACATGTGAGCTCTCAAGGACGTTCGTTTTGGGTGATTCTAACGGGTGAACTCTAGATCTTCGTCTTCAGCTCCTAGAACCAGAGAAATACCCGTATCTGTACAAGTGTCTCTACGGGCTTTTGATGCTTTTGCCACAGTCTTCTGCTTTTGCTGCCCTTAAAAACAGATTAAACAGTGTAAGCTCGATTGGCTATCTGCACATCGGGCCGCGATCGTATGTGTCTTCGTCTTCTTGCAGTGTCCCTCCTGTCCACACTCGACAAGGCTCGGTGTCTGAGACAGTTTTTTCGTATCAGAGTCACAACCCTCGTTCCAAAAGCGCCCATGATACTCATTCCGCTTTAACTAGTACTACCAGCACACCTAGTGGGTCAGGATACGATCGACCAAACAGGCTAGGCAAAGGCCGTGAAGAAGGGATCATCCGGTGGGATCAGCTCCTCGAGAAGTTCAGGAGCGTGCAGGAGAGGGCGAGGCGGGCGCAGAGAGGGGGCAGCCTCGACGACGGACCGGACTTTGGCGAGCTACGGTTCACGGAAGGTCTGGGCGCGAAGGAGACGCCGCGGCCGGCCACGGGACCTCCCGTGCCGCAGAAGGAATCTGCCCCAGCGGCCGCGCCGCAGAAACGCAGCTCGGGCCTGGGTAGACAGTTTGGCAGGCTCGGCGCGTCCGTCTCGGGCCGAGGGAAACGATCACAGCAATAGCGTTGATATATTGGTCGTGTAATACTCGGAGGCTAGTGCACCTAATATGAAAAGAAGAGCAGAACGTGAGGATAGAGGATGAATGGATGGATGGATGGATGAATGGTCCTCGATGGTAATGTAGAGTTGACTCGAGGACAAGGAATTCAGCTTTTGCCGGAGTTTTTGGCTTTTTGGGTTGTTTGTTGTCAAGTATCGCATAAAGAACAGCGGGAAAATACCCTCAAGATATGAGGACTTGTGTTATTTTTTCTGTCGGCTTTTTTATATATACATAATAATGATAATGCCATACACTTATACTTCATTACTCCTGTGAGGTTATCCGTCTCTCCCTTTCTTTTCTTTTCTTTCTTTCTTTCTTCTTGTTGTACCCCTCTCCTCCCCCCCCCTACTTCCCCCTGCCCCGAAATTTTCCTTTTTCCCTCAAGGCCTCCCCCTGCTCGTCTTCACCTTCACAGGGCTCTCCCTCTCGACCAGGCTCTCAAAGTTGGCGTCGCGCCTCTCGGTGGCGTCGCGCAGCTCGGCGCGCAGACGCTCGAGCTCGGCCCGCGCGGCCTCGACGTCCGGGGGCAGGCCCGCGAACGCACGGACGCGGGCGTCGAGGTCCCGCTTCCGCGAGAGCAGCTCCAGGTACGCCTCCTCGTCGCGGCGCACGTCCTCGACGGTCAGGGGGGGCACGCCGACGGCGCGGGCGAGCGCGGCGACCTGCTGGCGGAGCTCGGGGAGGCGCGCCGAGGCGGCGCGGGTGCGGCGCTGGGTCTCGAGGTTCTGGCGCGCTAGGTCTGTCGCTGCTGCTGCTGCTTCTGGTGCTGATGCGGAGTCATGGTCGTGGTCGTGGTCGTGGGGGGTAAAAGAAGAAGAAGAAGAAGAGGGATTGAGGAGGCGGAGCTCGGAGAGGAAGGAGCTGAGGCGTGTGGACTCGGACTCGAGGTACCGGCGGAGCATGTCGACGCGGTGGGCCGCCTGGTCGATCTCGTAGGCGGAACCCTGGAGCTCGACGAAGCGGCGGCCGAGGGATTCGGGGGTGAGGGTCGTTGTCGTGGTGGTGACGCTGGTGGTGGTGGAGGAAGAGATCCGGGCCTGCGGGGCGATGCCCAGCTCGACGGCGACGTCGGCCATGGCGTCTAGCGCGGCGCGGCCGTCCCGCGTGAGGGCGTCGTCGAAGGCGTGGAGGAGGTCGGAGGCGAGGAGGGCGCCGGAGACGGTCTGGTTCTGGTTCTGGTTCTGGTTCTGGTTCGCGCCCGTTCCTTCCGGTCTATTCTCATCATCCGCGTTCTCGTCGTGGCCCCCGGTGCCGGTATCAGCCTGCTTCTTACGTCTCTGCGCCTGCGCCTGCGCCTCTTCTTCTTCGGCGGCGGCGCGCACCTCGGCCAGGGCGGCGTCCTCGACGCGGGCGAGCTGGTCGCGCTCCTCGTCGGCGGCCTCGTTCGCGGCGGCCAGGGCGAGCAGGGCGCGCAGGGTGTCCGGGTTGCGCTCGAAGGGCGGGGGGCGCCGCTTCAGGAGGGCGTACTTGGCGCGCAGCCAGCCGTCCACGTACGCCCAGTCCTTGGCCGTCGAGGCGGCGGCGCGGGCCACCGAGGGGGAGAAGATGGCGGCTTGCGGGGTGCTGGGGACGTTGAGGTGGGCCATGACCGGAGGACGGATAGATGATATATGTTTCCTTTCGGGATATAATAAGTTGTCTGTTTGGTTGGGGGCGTGGGTTGGGATTAAGATGTAGGTTTAAGCGGCGGTGTATGTATGGACGGTATTTTGACTGTGGGCTGCTGCTTTTAGTGTTATATTACCTATATTGTGGGTATATATGTCATGGCTGCCAATTAACTCGTCTAACCTAGGTGTTTCCCCTTGATTTGAGCTGTGGATTGGTTAATTGGAACCTGGAAATTGAATATTGACCCGTGTTTTGGTATTATAGAAGGAGAGAGAAGGGTAGATGGGAAAGGTAACTGTAGAGTTATGTTAAGCCCCGGATGTATCCGTGGACAACCCCACCTACTATAATAAATACCTACACTAGTTAGGGACTAGTAAGAAAAAGGGACGTGGGGTCGCAGTTCGCGTCTACCTAGCCGCTAGCGCATATCACATGTACCGGTAGCCGTAACCGTGGATGTGCTGCAGAAGTGGCCAGGCTGTCAAAGCAGGGATGTACTCTGTTTAGTGAGTACTTCAGTACGAGCTGCAAGATCCCTACTTTCCACATGTACCCTTCTATCAGATCCCGTCGCAGAGAACAAGCAACGCATCATCTCGGGACAGGACAATTTGTTACATGCATCTTTTGATTTCTTCCACTCTCCCCATTCGTTCCCGTCGCTCATTCACCCGCTCTGTTTGATAGACCCTAGGGACAGTTTACCCATTCCACAAATTCCAAAAGAGACTTCGTCATTCTTCACCTTATCTCATCCACCTCCCAACCTAACAACCTGTTCTCTTTAATGCCTCCCTCCTTTCGCGCCGACTTTGTTATTGGTTGACTGCCAATCGCATCACCACCACCACCACCGCCATCATGATGATTCCTCTGTCAACCCTGGCCCTCGCGGCCACCATCCTGTCCTCCTCCGGTATAATAAATGCCCTGTCCGCATCTGAAATCCCTGCCGATACCCCGATAGCGTCTCTCCTGTCTTCGGCACAGTCGCATTTGACCAAGGGCGAAACCACCGAGGCCTTGCTGTACTACGATGCTGCCATCGCACGAGACCCCAACGACTACCTGACCTTCTTCAAGCGCGCCACAACCTTCCTCTCCCTCGGCCGCACGTCGCAAGCTACATCCGACTTCAACAGGGTTTTGGAACTGAAGCCCGGCTTCGAGGGCGCCCACCTTCAGCTAGGCAAGCTGAAGGCCAAAAGCGCCGACTGGCAGGGCGCCAAAGAAGAATACCTTTTGGCCAAGCAGAAACCAGGCTCGCCCGACTTCGAGAAGTTGATTGAGGCCGAAGGAGCTGCCACTTTGGCAGAGGCCGCTGCCTCGAGCCGAAATTGGGCCGAGTGTATAGCACAGGCCGGAGAGGCCATCACAATCGCGAACCGTGCCGTCCACCTGCGAGAACTACGCGCAAGATGTCGGTTCGAGAATGGAGCCGTCGAGGCCGGTATGGGCGATCTGCAACATGTCTTACAGATGAAGCCCGGAGACACTACGCCACACCTCAAGATCTCGGCCATTACGTTCTACGGCCTCGGAGATACCGAGCAGGGCTTGGCCCAGATAAGGAAATGTCTGCATTCCGATCCCGATTCCAAGAGTTGTAAGAAGTTGATGAAGCAAGAGAAGAGCATCGAGAAGACATGGGCGAGAGTCGCCAAATCCATGGAAAAGAATCAACCCATGTCGGGCGTGAAACTATTGGTGCCGTCTGGCGATGAGCCTGGCTTAATAAACGAAGTGAAGGACCAAGTTAAGGAATTAAAGCAGGATGGCATCATCCCGGAAAACTCACCCAACGCTTTGCTAAGCAGACTAGTCGAGACCGCTTGCCAAGCTTACTACGAGGTATGGCGATTTACTAAGATTGTTCCGGGTGCTAAAGTGGCTGACATGGATGTAGGCAAATGGCAAGAAGGCGAGCACATACTGTCCCGAGGCCCTCAAATTGGATGAGAACTCCCTTTACGGACTCTTGCACAAGGCCAAGACCCAGTTAGACGCAGAGGACTATGACGACTGTATAGCGACGCTTAACAAAGCTTCGGAGGCTAGACCGGATAAGCAGAAGGTCATCCATCCCCTGCTACAGAAGGCTCAGGTTGCCCTCAAGCGCAGCAAGACGAAGGACTACTATAAGATCCTCGGTGTTGCCCACGATGCAGACGAGCGGCAGATCAAGTCGGCCTACCGGAAAGCAACGAAGCAGCACCACCCAGACAAGGCGGCGAAGCAAGGACTGACCAAGGAGGAGGCAGAGAAGAAGATGGCTGGTATCAATGAAGCATACGAAGTGTTGAGCAACCCAGAACTGAGAGCGAGGTTCGACAGAGGGGACGACCCCAACTCGCAGGAGCAACAGAACCCGTTCCAAGGAAACCCGTTCGGCGGCGGTAGTCCGTTCGTGTACCAGCAAGGCGGCGGCCAACAGTTCCAGTTCAAGTTTGGGGGGTCGAGAGGCGGTTTCCAGGGAGGCTTTCCCTTTTAGGCCGTGACCGATCCACTCTCGAGAGGAGAGGGGAACGGTGATAAGATTTTGCATCGCACTGGATGGATGATTGGAGTTTGAGGAGTTGGTAGACTACACACAAAATTAGGTAAATGGAATGAGAGCTGGTCCAGCAATTATCGATCGAGACTGATAATACATCTGTGGATTTGGCTCATGAAGCGCTATCTGCTTATTGTTCTCTTTCTTCTCTTACGAGTTTTGTAGGCACGGTGTAGGGGGTCTCCTTCTCATGTCTGAACCTCGGCAAGAATCGCGCTCTCAGTGCTATGCCATCTGGTTGTCAGTTTTGGAGTTAGCAAGTTCGTGCGTAAACCTCGCCGACTGGTTATGTTGGGATTCATCAGACTTTAAGAATCACTTGGTAAGCAAGGGTTATAAAATATATATTAAGGCGTCTCGACCTACCCAAAGTTATGTTTCTATCTATTTATTTTTAACGCCGGCTCATCGTAATTGCTTCATATAAGGTAGGTTATGTAGATGTTTATATAGGGGATTCTTGGCATAGGATACATGAGGATAATTTCCCCCCCTCCAATGAACGAGTCTTTTTCTGATATTGAAGGTCACAAGGGGGGAAAGGAAGGCTGGTTAAATGAGATGGGTCCCGGTCAAAGGCACTTCGATGCATTATATAAATTTGTATACTACCTGCTATATTTGCGTGGCGGGACAAGATGGATGGACAGATGGGACATACCGAGGCTACCAACGTGGAGGACCTGGCTCGAGACCCGTTCTGACTAAACCTTACAAATGCTTTCGTCCTTGACTTACAAAGAAACCTCCCCTGGCCCCTCTCTTTCCCCAGGTTCTGAGTCTGCGTCTTACTCACTTGGGATGATATTGCATCATTAACAGTGGGTAAGCTTGGCTCTATACATACCACATGCCAATTCCGTTGGTGGCAGCGGACCTGCGTTTTTATTATTATCTAATTGCCTCTTTGGTATAATGAGTGGTGTTTTGTCCCCCCCCCCCCGGCTCCCCCGGCTCTTATTACCCAGCTTAGGTGATTTGTGAGGATCATATGAGCTTTTATGCATTGTCCAATTAGACGTACATGCCATGCAGAGATGCAAGGCCAACCGAATCGTCACTCTACCGTCACCTTCTTACAACCCTCCTCCCCTTAGACTATTATAGCCGTGCGCAGACAGATGACCCCCTATTATAAATACATAATAATAATAATAAAAGCGTATGATAGATAGTCAGACATGCAAGTCAACTACGTAACTTACTGATCATACCTACAGTTTGATCCTTGGATAGCTCATCCAACCTAACCTAGCTCTCTTCTCATTCTCTCTTTTTTTTGGCGCCCTCATAAACAAAACAAGCAGCCCACTTCCTGCTCCTCTCCCTCTGTCTGATCCCAGCGTATTAAGTTGCTATAGTAGATTGGTATAGGCGATGTAACCCACGGGATCCAGATTATCTTACCAGCCTACGTATAATAACATACCACCTGTCTTAGCTATTCTACCTAGTTAGCATAGCCCGCCGAGGGAGGGCCGCGGCCGGCACTCCAGCCACATAGCCGAGTAAGTCACATAGCCGAGTGAGTTCAACCGTACCTACTACGTACGGGTAAGAAACAAGCATAACGAAGAAACAAAAGAAGGCGGTAGAATCTTGGTATGGGGAATTAAAAAATGTGTATGTATTGTATATGACTCCAGTCTATATAGCGTGACACCACATCACCCGTCGGTCCATCTGAACGGGCAAATTATCTTATTTAAGAATAAGATCATTTCTTAAATCCTCGCTCTCTCTCTCTCTCCCATCCTTTCCTCTCACCTTAGAATAGGACGCCGCCGGTCTCACCACTATCACCTACCTACCTACATTTAATTCAGCCTTAACCTTAACCCTTGCCTTAGCCCCTCAGCTCGGTTCAGCTTTTCCGGCGATCCCTACCTAGTGGGGGGGGGCGCCCCCCCCCCCCCCCCCACCCCGCGGGCGAGTAATGGGGTTGAAAAAAAAAAGAGTAAGAAATGAGAAAAAAAAAACGCAGGAGAAGTGTACAGAAA